>JBBMEF010000003.1:11557253-11568370 GCA_037832685.1 Sicyos baderoa
AAAAAAAAGTTGCTATATTTGCAATATTTTTAAAAAGTTGCTATAATTCTAATGTAGAGTAGGAAAATTGCTATACAACGCAAATTCCCAATATATAATGTATATTTTATGACTTTAAAACGAAATTACATCATATTAGGAATTAAAAAGTATGTTAGCCTAAATTTAAATAGTATTAAAAATTTATATTTTATGACTTTTATTCTTTATATTTTTATTCGATTCTAAACTTGAAAAATGAGAAAAATGTCTCTAAAAAAGAGAGAATTTGAATTTCCAAATTCCTATAACCATCCCAAAATGATAGTGGTCAAAAAGTGCATTTAGATGGTGATGAGTTCAGTTCATGTAGTCATTTATCTAAAATTAATTTCTTATAAAATTTTGTCAACATTAAATCACGAATTCGATTCTAAGAATTAGTATTTAGCTCTCACTAACTTAAGAGCAATATACTCTCTATATAGAATTTGTGATCATCTTCCCCTAATTTAAACTTACAAAAAATACTTAATAAATACAAAATATAAATAAAATGAGACTCATATTGAGCCACATACCTAGGTGTATATTTAAATTATGTTTGGTGGAAATTTTAGTTTATTAAAATATTCTTCTGGTTATGGACGACAACAAAATATCTCATAAAAATTTATAGTGTTCATTAGGATATCGTGGTATCCTTATGAAAAAACATATTAAGTTTTTCCTTTGAAGATAAATTCATAATATAAGATTTAATTTTTTTTTATTACTTAGCCCAAAAAACACAGTAACTCACGAGCATAGATCGTGTGTTCATGATGGGAAGATCGTGGATTCCAATTCCGAATTCATGTAATTATTGTTAAATTTATAAATAAAAATCTTGTTATTTAAAATATAGTTGGGTTTGTTCGAAAAATCTACTTATTGACTTTTAAGACAGTCTTGGTCCTTCGAGAGATATTAGGATTCCAAAATATATATGATTAAAAATCAATCTAAGTGGAAAGCCTAAATAATGAAATTAATGTATCTCCAACTATTGTTTCTAGTAATCGAGATGAATTAATGTATCCTCAATATTGTTGTAAAAAAAGAAGAAGAGTAATCGAGATGAAAGTCAATGGTCACCTCAAACGACAACACAAATATTGCAATAAACTTTGATAACTAGGTTTTTGGTTCTTATACACTTATTTCTTATAAAGAAAGATGTTTTTTTTTTTTTTTAATTATAACAGTTGAGAGTGGAAGAGATTCGAACCCAAGACTTCAAGGTAAGACGAAAAAGAAGTGTAATTTCTTAAGAGAAGAGGACAAAAAAACTGAAAAAGAATAAGAACTCAGAGTTGTTTGTCTCTATGTTTTCTCCGAACTTATGTGTAAATTCCGTATCGGTTATTTTTTCATTCACAAAACAGCAATAAATGAAAAATAATTTAGTGGTTATAAAATGGGTGGAATAATGGGGCAGTTTCTCAAATCATGGGTCCTAAAATGATATTATAATTAAATTAATAAAAAATAATTTCAACCGTGGTCACGTTGCATTAAATTAGTCAATCGATCGCATTTATCTTTGGAACTTTTACAATTGAGCCACCAAAAATTAAAAACGGACCTTCTTTTATCCATTTTGTTTTTTTCATATTTGTGGCTTTCCGAACCAATTTTCGCGCATCTCGATTAATATCACGGGACATACCGTCTAACTTTATAATATTTAGATACCACGCTATAAAAATTATTTTTTAGGTAGGTGGCTATTATGGACTATCTTTTCTTTATCAATTGCTCAATATAAGAACTTCAAAGCTACAAGGGTCTGACTTGAAACAATCTATGTTTGATGACTTTGCAAAAATTTCTAAAGATGCATAAATATGAGTGAAAACAAAATATTGTATTTATTTGTGAGATAAATTACAATCTTATTCATAGTCAAAACAGGTAGGTAATATAGTTATATTTAGAACATTAATTTATATAATTATATAAATATAACCTTTTGATCTAAGACATACGTCATCTCCAATAACAATTAATCCGTATGGGAAATACGTAGTAATGGTCGTCCAGAAATTACTAACTCGAACATGTGACTCTAAAGGGTAAAGAGTAGATGCATAATTGAATGCGAGATAAAAAAGAAAAAGTGAAAACCTTTCTTGATTGATTTTAGTCCGGAAGAGAATCTTGAAAAATTAAGTGGTCATTCATTCAATCACTTATTTATAATTTAATTTTTATCTTACTATAAAAACCAAAACAACAATCAAGAAAATAATAAAAACATAAAAATTTACCTTGTTAACTACGTCCACAAATAAAGAAAAAAACTTTTTCATCAACGCAAATAAAAACACAAACGCAAAGAGTTTAATTACAGTACATTTTCATAAAACTCGATTACAACATATGAAATTCGTAACTAAATAATTACACGATAACATAGTTGAAATGCATTTTGAAGAAAAATGAAGAACAATATGAAATCAAAAGTATTGAAAAGTAAAAGAACTTTTTACCATTGATGTGTGCAGTTAAAAAGGTGAAAAAAATGAAATGGGGGATAATAAAGAGGGCGCTGGGATACAGAAGGCCACAGGGAATATTAGTGCAGAAACAGAGAGAAGCTCATGGCGTCAGTCAGAAAATTTTGGTACAAAACTTTTTCATTTTTAACCTAATAATAATAATAATTAAATAAATAAAAGAAAAAGAAAAAGATTCCCACTTAAATTTCTCTTTTGCCCTTCTACTTTTCGTTTTTTTTTTATGTGCCGACAAAATCATCTTGCCTTCTATAGTCCGTTAAATAACAAGCTTCGTCTATCAATTTTACATATTGTAACAATTTGCTGTTTTTAAATTTCTTTTTTTTTTCTTTTTTTTTTTGAAACAGAGGTTTTTAAATTGGGGAATTTACATGTATATTACACTAAGACAAAAAAATTGAATAAATAGCAACTTTTTGAAAATATTTGCAAATATAGCAAAATCAGATTTATAGAGTCCATCAATAATGTCGGCTAGATTCCATCAATAATATTTGATTGACTCTATCAATAGCGTCTGATAGACTCCATCAATAGTGTTTGATAGAGTCTATAAAAAAGTTACTATATTTACAATATTTTTAAAAAGTTGCTATAATTCTAATGTAGAGTAAAAAATTTGCTATATAGTACAAATTCTCTTTTAAATTTCGAGTCTATTTTTTATTATTATTTTTGTAAAAAAATTCTACCACCATTGGAGTGGGGAAAGTGTAGTTTTTATTAAGTATTTTCATTTTCAAAATCATTTTTTATATTTCTAATTTTATGTTTAGTTTTCAAATTTTAACGTATTGCAATTTTACTTTTGAGATTTGATTTTGTTTTTTTAGTACTTTTGAAATTTGAAATTATTTATAGTTTTTATTATAAATGTTTATTTTTAATAATAGGTAGACTTTACACAAGAAAACAAAATACCATATATATTTTAAAAATTCATTTGATAGTAAGGAAAAATTAGTGCATTTTGATTTATTTCTCTTCTCGAACAAATCAGTGTAATTTTTTCTTGAATTATCAATTAAAGATTATGTGCATCTCTACAATTTTTATGAAATAATTTACCAGCTCAAGTATACATAAATTAACATAATTATAAATAATCAAAATTAAGTTTATATTGGACATAGGACCAGTGAATAAATGTATAAAGAAACTGAAATTTGGAAATTAAATGGAACTAAACTTAAAGCATAGGTATAAAATGTAACATTTTAAAATTTACAGACTAACTAAATAAAATTTAAACTCGAAATTTAGAGATATATACCATTTTAAACTTATGGATGAAATGAAAACTATGTTATAAAATTATAACAGAAATGTTTTTTTTTTCTTCTTCTTGAAACCGTTTACAATTGTATTGAATAAATCTATATTTGTCAAAATTAGTTATCGTTATCATATTATCTTTTCATTCTTAGAAGGGTAAGGAACAAAAATAAGAGAACCTATCTTTAAATGATTGACATTTTGTATCCTATCTTAATTTATTTCATTTAATTTTTGACCATCTTTTTCAAGTGACATTCTAATTTTTTTAATTCAACAACTAGAAAAGATCAATCAATAAGATAGTAGTTCTATTCAATGACATAAAACTCACGAATTTCAATCTCTATCCACTCATCGAAGAACTCAAAAAATTAGGCAATAACAAATAGAAATTAAATCCATAAATTTTTTATTCATAGATATATATTGATGTACTGAATTTATTAGCCACATTTCATTCTATTCATATATATATATATATATATTATACAATATTTGGGAAGAGATTCGAATTTGTAACCTCATGACTACTAGATCGTATAAGATTCTGGGAGAGTTATGCTACTTTTGGCATATTTAACATATTTTTTAACATGTATTTCATGCTCTCACTTTTAAAATTATGTTTACTAATAACCTATACTTTCAATTCAAGGCTCTATTAGAAGATTAAATTTCTCAATTACTCAATTTTTTCCTATTGCTTCAAAAGCTTGATTTTTAATTTGCAGGAAAAGTTGATAAGAGAAAAGGATGAAACCATTAGAATCTTTATAATAAAGGAGATTCCAATTGATTCTGTTTGAGCATCATCGATATTCTGGTTTTGAATTCTCGACTCTTAATTATTGTAATTTAAAAATAATAATAATTCAAATGATTCAATTCAATTTGGTTTTCGTTTCATTAGAGTTGCTTTCACATTTAGAAAAATCCAACGAGTAGATTTTTCCTTAGCTATGAACGCTAATAAATGTATCAACGCAATATTAATTTTAGCATGCCATTTCTTTGAGATTTATGAAAGTTAAAATCTCCCTCTCACATTTTTTTACTAGAAAATCTAAGGGCATGTTTGCCCCATGGACAAACGGAGGAGTTGGCTTGGCTTGACTTCTATTCCATGTTTGCCCCATGGATTACCATAAGTCCATCCAACTCTTACCCAACTCCATCCGTGGGCCCCACATTTTTATTTAAATATTAAAATATTAAAAAATTACTCAATATTTATTTTTTTATTTAATAAAAACTTCAACAATTCACTTTTCATCACATCAAACCTAACTTTATTATTAAAAAACTATTAAATATCCATTTTTATATTTAAATAAAAACTTCAATCATTCTCTTTCCATCACATCAAACATAATTTTATCTTTTCTTTTCTTCCCCAAACATAAACTTATTTCACTTATCTTCTCTCTTCCCAACTCAACCCAACTCAATCCATCATCTCGCAGCCAAACATGCCCTAAGGCAATAGAGTAACATTATTATTATTATTATTATTATTATTATTATTTAATTTAACCATATTGGAGGTGAGAATCCAAATACCAAAAAAAAAAAAAAAAAAAACTAAAGTGACAACCTTTTTGTTGTCTCTTTTAATTATAATTTTATTTAAACAAAAACTATTTGGTTAATATCAGATTCGTAAGCAGTTTTATTCATATTTTAATTCGTAATTATTAAATATTATTTATGATATTGATCGAAGACTATATAAATATTGATGGATAACATATTAATAAAAAAAGTTAGGGGGCAAAAGGCAAGAAATAAAAAATAAAATAAATAATGTTGTTGTTCGTTGAATGGACGCAGTTTAGGGGAGCGTGGGGATAATCTATTTTTGTTCTCATCAGTTACACGTGGCACCCAATTCCGTTTCTACCGTTTGCGAATATATGGGTCCCACCCGAGATATTCTCAACAACTCCCACGCGCGCCTTGACCCCGTTTGTTTTTCCCTCTTTTTCTTTTATTTTTTTAATTTTAATTTTATAATTCCATTCTTCTTCTTCTTCTTCTTCATATTCTCATTCTTCATTCCATCGATTCCTTATTCTTCGAGATGAAATCCCCTCACATGGCGGCCATCACCGATTCTCTCGAGCAATCTTTCCGCACCTTCTCCATCAACCACCGCCTCGCCTCCGCTTCCGGTGCGGCGGCGGCGGCGGTGGCCGCGCCCTCCGTCGGTGTTCGAAGGTCGCCATCGTCATCCTCCGACGACGAACAACGTCGTCATCCTCATCATCGCTTCGACACCACCTTGGAGCTCAACTCTCACATCTCCCTCCCTCCGTTCTGGGAGCAATGCCTCGATTTGAAGGTCAGGTTATGGCTTATTTTTTTTCTCTTTCTTGTTTTGTAGTTCCTTTGCCTGTTCATGATTCGTTTTTTGAATTCATTTGAAAACGCCGTGTGATTTTCGATTTGATTTTGATTTTGTCCTTTTCGTTTCTTTGCCTCTTCTAACCTAGCTTCATTTAATGCGAATAATGGCGCTTATATGATCAGATCCTTGAAAATTTATGTTGTCTTGTACTTTTGATTAATTTTCCTGATGATTGCTGTATGGAGACACCGCATTTTGCTTCGATCTTTAATGCGTTTCTGATTTCATGAATTTGTTCATACGAGTTCAAAATTATCCTTCGTTTTCGTCGGATTCGGAATCGAAACCCTAGAAATAATTAGATTCAGAAACGGCATATCTCTTGTTGTGTTTAGTTGCATCGATCTTTGATTTTTCGTCAGGAAGATGTAATTAACTCTTGCGATTCAATTCTCCGTTTGTTGTGTTTAGAATATTGTTTGATTTCTGGATTGTGTATTTCCTTTGCATCGATCTTTGATTTTCTGGAGAAATCTCCCCTCATGAACATGAAATTAAGTCTTGCGATGAAATCTTCCAGACAGGGGAAGTGTATTACAGAAACTGCCGGACCGGAATGAGAGTGAAGGAAGATCCAAGGATAACGGAAGCACACAGCCGAGGCTCATACTCCGACGACGACGGTGATGAGAGCTCGTCGGACGGCGGCAGCGAGGAGTCGTGCTGTTCTTCACCGTACGGCGGCGGCGGTAATAGACAGCAATATCCGGCGGAGAAGGAGGAGGAAGTGCTGGTGGTGGCGGGATGCAAGAGATGCTTCATGTACTTCATGGTGCCGAAGCAGGTGGAAGATTGCCCCAAATGCAGCACCAGTCGTCTCGTCCACTTCGATCGCTCCGACGACAGCAATGGATTTCCATGAACGAAGAGAGATTTTCAGAACTGTATTTGGGTAAGAACAAAATCTTCGATTCATTTATTTTGGTAATGGCAAATGGGGTTTGAAATTCAAATTATGATGAGTTTCTCTTTGATCTCTTTGATGTATGATGTGTGAGTGTGTGTATGGATTGAAATTGAAAAGGAAAAAAAGGAAAAAGGAAAGGGAAAAGGGGAAGAGAATCTCTGGCATGGGCTGCCATGGATGTCTGAGAAAGGTACAATAAAAATGTGCAGGCAGGGTCTGAATTGGTTGGTGGTCAACGAATCAAACGAAGAAGAAGGAATATTATTTTTGCTCGTGAAGACAGCGATTTGTTGCTTTTCACTCTTTCTTTTTTATTTTTCAAAAATTATTATATTCAATTCCTCTCTCTCTCTCTTTTTTTTTTTTTTTTTTCCTATCAACATTATTGTAATTATTTTATCAAAAATGAGATTTAAGGTTTACAACGCATGCCAAACAAAAATCACAGTTGCCCACCTATATATATATATGGTATCTGTATTTGGGTCTTGGTTTATAAAATTAACAATTAAGTTCATAGAAATTTATAAGATTAGAAATTAATTAAAACTTTGCTTTCTTATCATATTGGTAATAATGAGTAATTAATATAATATTAAAATATATTAATGATTATGTACATTACATTTCTTTTATTACTTTGTCAGAAAATGCATCAAATATAATTTTCCTTAAATTTATGGGTAAAGCTTTGAAATCCTAAGCCTCTACCAATAATATGGTCCATTTAGAACAAATTCATGACATAGATTAATTTTAGCCCAACCTTCTAAATAAGCTTTGTGTTATGTGTTGTTTACGCAATAAAGTTCCTCAAAGCTTAGAATGTTTTGATGTTCTCTAATGTGAGTTTGAACTGCAAAAAATGGATAAAATCTAAGTTGATTGCTTTGGTTGGGATTCTTTACAAATTCATTGGTTGGTGCTTAGTTTTCACAAAATAAAAATAAAATTAAGGATCGAATCTAGTTGGAAGATGTCGCACTGTCAGTTTTGATGATCAATTACTTAAGAAGTTGATTGTGACAATTTTTTTTACTAAATTACATAAATGGATTGGGTCAAGAAAATAACTGCATGAAACTCCATTTTACTCCAAGATTTAAAAAAAGAAAGAAAAAAGTCTATATAATAATAAATGTTATGATAAAACGCACCTATAATACATTTTTGTTTAATGGATTTCGTGTTCGAATATAAATTTAACCCTACTTTTCAAACTATTACCTCCTCTCATATTCAAATCATAAGTCTTCCTGAATTTAATGATCATATTGTCCACTCTAACTTTATTTTTAAATTTTTATATTAAAGTATTTTGCAAAGAATAAAAATGAAATGTAGCAAAGTCAAAGCTTGCAAAGTTGCTTTTATTTTATTATTATTTTTTTTTAAATTTTTTTTTACAAGTAAATTCAACTAAATCATGCTGAGTGGTGCAAGAAATTGAACCCAAAACCATTGAATATGACAACTCGAGAATTAAACTCTTTTAATTCCTTATTATAATAATATGGGTTGACCTTTTTTTGGAGAGCTTACATCCATATTTGATTTGGTGCTACCTAATGTAAAAAGTCAGCATCTCATAGTTGATCCTCGAATTAAAGAAGTATATATCATTACTTATATTATAAGTTTTTTTTTCTCAACTCATTTCAAATATTATTAAGCATCTCATTTTTCTTTGAAGAGGGTAGTACCAACTTCACATGCCATGTAATATTTAAAAAAACAACAACAATATTTGGGGCATGTTATGTTGAAGAACCAAAAGGTGGAAGGATTGATTCTTCCACTGGATGGATTTGAAGATAGAAGATTTGAACTTTTAGCCTTTAATTTTGTTCCCATTAAGGATTAAAAGGAAACCATGTTTGTGGTATAAAATAGAAACTAAAAGGCTTACAAACATAGAAAGGACTGCTGTTGATGAGTTAGGTTTCATTATGAATTTGAATTGCGAATGTGTTGGTGATCCATGTCTTCATTCGGCGTACCAATTTAGAAGGAGGTGTGTACAAGTTCTATCCCCAATTTGCTTATATTAAATAATAACAAGGTTGGTCATAAATGTTTAATAGCCATAAAAGAAGTTGTTTTTTGTTCTATTTTTGTCTTAATCAAAGAAAATTCGATTGAAAAGGACTCATCTACCATGAGGTCAAATACCTACTAACCTAGAGGTGTTTATTAGAATAAGTTGTTGATAGTCTTTCATTCTTCTACCGTGTTGAAGTTCTCTTCTTATTTTTTAGGTGGTAATGTATACGTCAACAACTCTAAAAGTTAATTTTCACAAATAATATGAGAGTAAAGTACCAAATTCAAGAATCGAATCCATGACCGTAGAATTGAAATGGATTGTCATCGATCAAGAAAATCAACACGTCACCAATTAATTCAGTTATTTGATAACAATTCTATTGTTATGAAGTATTCATCGTACAGAGCTTGGAATAACAATTGCAATGCAATTTGTATTACTTAAATCAGAATTGAAACGAGAAAATTACGACAAAAACGAGTTTGAATGGTAAATCATGATCTGATAATGTAGCTAAAATTGGTCAATCCAAGAAAACCTGTGAAGTTTTGGATGTTTGACACATGAAATTAAAAAATTTACATATATATTATTTGAGCATGTGTTTAACGGTAACTTTTTTAAAATGTTAAGAAAATTTTACATCATTATATTGTAACTAACTGTAATTTTAAATAGTATAATATTATTATAAATTTTATCAATGCTAAATTCGAATAGTATAGTATTATTATGTATTATATCAAACGGTAACTTTATCTTTTTCATGTTTATTTAAGTTCAATTTTTCTCTCTGAATAAAGGACACTTTTCATTTCTTTATTTAAAGAGCTAACAAGTATTAATATGGATAAAATAAAAAAAAATTAAAAAAAAAAAAAAAAAAAAAAAAAAAAAACATCATAGATTCAATATTTATAGAGCTCTCAAGTATTAGTATGGATAAAAACATAAATTAAAGGAACGTATATGAATCGTCAAAATAGAGTGTTAAGAATTGCTACTACTCTAAGCAGATTCTTATTCGAGCTTCTAAATTACGATTGCAATTAGGGTAAAAATTTAATTTGATGCTTTATTTTTATAAAATTTGAATTTTTATTTGATTATTCATAAAGAAGGAGATTAAAAAATATAAATGCTAGTGCCAATATTAAATAAATTAGAGAAAAAAAACATATATTTTAAAAGTTAAAATAGGTAGACATTGATTATTTTTTGAAAAGTAGACCTTCTCAACTATTTCTCTTTATTATAATACTTGTTTTTGGGCCAAGCCCATGAATGTTAGCTGCATGAGCCCATTAATCACGGAATTGCTATATCCTTTCTTTTAGGGAAAATTTACAAAATGTCTAAAATTATTATAAGTTTTGTTTAAATGGGAAAATAATGTAGTGGCATGGTCAAAATGAGTGTTTAAGGGTGAAAGAGAAATGTTTCATCCCTAATTTGCCCTTCTCCTTTTTTTTTTTTTTTCATTTCTTTAAATTAATTCACTTTTTAACCCCTATAAAACAAGGAATGTGTTTAACTGCAAAAAAAAAAAAAAAAAAAAAAAATTATAGGTTGTTAAACCAATCCACCCACAATTTTAGGGTTAGTAAAAAAATAAAAAAACAAATAAATTTTGGGTAAACCAAGTCACCCACACTTTTAGGGTTGTTAAACAATTAAACTCCCTTGTTAGCACTTTATTTTACATTTTAATAATTAAATTCTCTTTTTAACATTTGTAATTTACACATGTCACTGTTACGTTGTTAGCATTTTAATTTACGTTTTAACAGGTAACTTCATTTTTTTACAGGTTTGTTGGGGTCTTTTTTTTTTCCACCATTGTTACTTTTTTCACACCCCATTCCTCTTCACTTTTACCGTTTGTTCCCTCCTACCAACCGCTTGTCTCCATCATTCCTGCACCACGTTGAGTTT
>JBBMEF010000003.1:11570279-11591445 GCA_037832685.1 Sicyos baderoa
TATATTATATATTATTTTTCTAATTAGAATTTGAAAAAAAAAGGTAAGAAAAGCAAAAAGAAAACAAAAACTGAATCTTAGCTTTGGCTCTAAGACTTGTCTCGATCAGAAGATTGTGTGTTTTTTTGTTGGTGGGCCTTCTAACCCCAAATTCACTGTTCATCTCTGCCATTTCATATCTCATTTTTCATTCACTCCAATTATTAAATTTAAATTCTAATTTCAATAATAATTTATTGTTCAATCTCAAAAAAAAAAAAAAAAAAATTACCATACATGTCCTCCTTTGCTAGAGAGCCAATGGGGTGAGTTGGTGGGGGCTATGAAAACTTTATATTATATACTATCGATTGAATCTATCACTTCTTAATGTTTCGTCTCATTTAATTATTAGGTCACTTTATGATGATTAAAATTACGAAAACTTTTTAGAAGAAAAAAATAACTTATGATATATTTGGAATAGACATTAAATTACTATAGATTATAGTAATATGAATTTGTAATACAAATTATTATATATGTTTGGAATGTAAATTATTATAACAAATAATTTTATAGATTAATAAAGTTTTTTAGTACAATATAGGAGAGTAGGACCACAAACCTTATATAGAAGGAGTCTCAAATAACTAAAAGTCAAATATATCAACTAAATCAACACCTAATCAACCATTTCGATAAATTAAGAGATTAATTTATCGGTGACAATTTTAAAGTGGAATTTATTTGAATTTAGGATATCATATCATCATATGGTTGAAAACGTTATTAATTAATAAAATTATGACGTGTTCTTATGTGTGGGCTAATATCATTAAGAAAAGTTCTTATGGGCTATTGAAACTTGTAATGTCAAAATTGGAGAATGATTGTCGTCGCTAAATATACTAAGTTATTATGATGTTTTAATTGGTAGAATTATGTAATAAAGGTTTGACTAATTAAAGTAATACAAAATCTCAAAAAATAAATAAATAAAGTAATACAAAAAGTTAACGAACATAATTATGAATAAAATGTCATATTTGATTTTCTCAAAAAAAAAAAAAGAAAAAAATGTCATACTTAATATTTTTAAAAAAATATCATTTTTTTTTTTGCTTTTATTCTCCAAAAAAAAAAGTGACACAAAAATATGATAATTAATTTAATGTTTCTCGAGACTTTAATTAATTTAACCTCAAATTTCATTGATATGTTTGAACTTAAAATCAAAACTAATTGATAGGCTTTGGTTTATTGTCAATATAAATAGGTCAAAAGAAATAGAGCTCGAATAACATCATATATAACTTAATAATAAAGATATTATGAATTCACCGAATAAATTAATAGTATGTTGATTATCTTGATTGATGATAATGATCTATTTCTACTTTACAGTTATTGGTTCGTATTTGATTCTCATCCTATTTGAAAAGAGTAGTCTATGTAACTTCAAATTTTAAATATATAAATATTTCAATTGAATATATATATATATATATATTAAATTATCAATATGTCACATATATTGGAATTTCTATCTTAAAACATGGTCAAACAATAAAAAGTAAAAATAAAAGTAGGATATTACCATTTAAAATTCAACTTAATGAATCACAAAAAGACATCCAAAATGAGACAAATTAGGAAAAAGAGGTTGTCATTTTGAAGGTGACACAGTAGGGCTGCAAAAGGGCAAAGGAAGGTTATCCATAAGCTAGAAGATGCTAATATACAAGTAGTACCTTCATGCTTCCAAGTTCAACTAGAAATGGTATATTATGCCATTCATTTTTAATCTAATTTTTTTTTTACTTTATGTTTGATTTCATTTTAAAACTTTATATTAAAAGAAATGATGTTGTCTTTTATAATATATCATGGATCTACCCTTTTTACTTGATTTTTAACATTGTTCTTATTTCCAATACTTTATAGGTTGAATATGTGAATGTGAGAATTATAAAGTACATTCTAATAGCATAATGAAGTACTTTCTATTAGTTTTATAAAGGTTAAAATGCATGACATTTTAAAATTTATTCAATTTTCATCCCAAACTTTAACATTGGTTTTTATGAAAAGTTTTTATTAATTTCACTTAGAAAATTTACTATCTTCTTTCGTTTAGAAATTTTGACACAATCCTCTCAATTTGTAATAAAATATTAACATTATATTGAACTAATTACATTTAGTATTTTAACTCTATTATTATTATTATTAAACTAATTTTAATTAGTATTCATTTCGAATTTATCAAATAAGCCAATTATAAGTTTTTATTTTAAATTACATGGATTAAAATTGTACATATGAAAGTTCATCTTAAAATTAATTGGTAACCAAGGACTCGTTGGTAGAGAGTTGAAAAATCCAAGATATTCCCACTTAGAAATCGATATAGAATGTGAAATAAAGATGGCGCCTCTTTTTTTTATTCGCCAATTTTAAAACGAATACTCATTTAAATTTAATGAGCTCAGATAATATAATAGATAGTTTGAGCATCCATCTTAAAATTAATTGGTAATAGAAGGAATAACCTACCTATCTTATAAATATTAGAAAGTCTCTCTACATTTTCAATGTTAGATTATCAACGCGTGTTGACTCCTCGATCTTGGAATTTCTCGAACTTGCTCTCGCTCTCTCCAATCTTCATCTAATCAAAGAAACGCTTCTTTCACTTCCAAATTTTTGATATCTTTTGAAATTCTTGGCTCAAGATTCCAAAGTTGAAAATATAATAACCAAAATCCACCAAAGTTGCAAGTAATATGATCATAATGAAATTGAAACCTAATAACCTATCATTTTACACAATATTTGTGGGGTAAAAAGGTAATAGTAGAGGGGTAAAAAGTGAAAAAAAGAAAGTGGAAAAAGAAAAAGGTTGAATAATGAAAGAAAGGAAGTAGTAGAGTAGGGATTTGACCAAAGGAGGATTCAGAAGTTGGGTAAGATGCTTGTGAATAAAAAAACAAAACTCCAAACCCCAAATAAATCCAATGCCCAAAGCTGAATATTCAACCCAAACAAATTAAAATTTAAATTAAATTAAAAAAAAAAACCTAAACCCTAAAAACTTTTGTTCATATCTGACAACAACTGTACCCCATATTCCCATGCCCTCATTCTCTGTAAATAAATTTAAATAAATAAATAAATTGAATTCCCAGTTAGTTCCAGTTCCACCACATGCATGCACTGACATGCACACTCATTATATCCACACCACACATTTCTTCATTTCATGCACAATTATTATTTCTTTATTCTCATTTCTTACTTCTTCTTATTATTTTAATATCTCTATTACTTATTTTAAGTTTAAAATTTGTTCATATGAAGTTAAATTTGTAATGTGCATAGTTAGAAAAGATACATAAATAATCGCATTATAGATAGATGTCGAAGATATTACAAATTATGGTTAATTTTTTTTTTTAAAGAACTCATAGTCACAGTATATAAGAGCGACGATAATCGTGACCGCATTAAAGATGTCGAAGTGCGTATAAATTAGCTCGAATAATCAGGATATATTGTAATTGATCAATAATGTTAATACGAAAAATAAAAAAAATAAGTTTGTTCATTGGAATTAATAGACACTGAATCACACAATAATTTTATTGTTTGGTTGTAAATCAGTTCAACATCAGCGTCACAAGTTCGATTTCGAGAATCGGTATTTATTCTCCCTTCTTCGATATGTACTAAAGAAAAAAGTATATACCCAATAATTAAGAGGTTTGGAGTTTGAATGTCTAACTATTTTAATCTAAAATAAAATAAAATAAAAAGTGAACCCTTTTATAAAATTTATATTAAAAAAAAAAAATCAAATATACTTACCAATTACCAATTAAAATTTTAAAATATATTTATTTATTTATTTTTATTTTATTTTATTTTTAAATTCTAACTACATTTAAAATGAGGCTTGTAACTTCGGTACATACATTTAAAACTTTGATAAATATAAAATTGAAGTCTTTTTCTTTATATTTTACTTCTATTATATATATGATATTATGTTGTATCTTTTTTCTTATTGTTGAATTATTCCTTCATCATTGTAATTTCTTACTTTTTCCCTTTTTTTTCCCTTAATCTAATCGATTTTCGGGGTGAGTTTCAGTTTCACTAATTTCCACATAATACAAAAAGAAACCATCACCATTTTACCTTTTTCACATTATCATACTAATTATATCTCTCTTTTCAATTTGATTTAATTCTTTATTCTATGGTTAGTTAATATAGATTATTGAGAATGAATATACCTTTAATTATATGGTATAACCTATTTCTTTATTAAAAAGAGATATATCTATTTCTAGTTCTGTTTTTTTTTTTTTTTTTTTTTTTTTTTAATTGTAGAATATTTGTTTGGAACGGTTCTAAAACACACATTTTCATTTTTATAATAAACATTATATGATATGAAGTTTGTATTGATAAAAGTATGTGAAGAATTAAACATTAAAAAAAAAACTCTTGGATTTGAGATAGGTGGACAATTCACACCTCACACACTAGACACGAGCTATAATAGAAAACACTTAAAATCTAAGGTATACATCGATAATTCTCAAAAATTGAGAGTTCAAGTAGATAAAATAATATAATTTTATAAGAAATTGCTATTATTTAATTGAATTAATATTGAATTTTGCCTCATCATACCAAAAATTATATTTAAGCGAAACATTCTTTAGTTTTCTGATTATGATACATTTTAGATGTTTTGTTGTAGCGAAATATGCTTGAATATGTGCAAACTATTAAGTGTTAAAAAGAATTGATATTTGCTAGTTTGTCTACAACATTCCTCATGGAGCGAAGCGAAATTCACACAAAAGAAGAGTTCGTCAAGCAAAGGTGCCAGCCAAGCGAACATACCAGCCAAGCAATTCACAGTGCAGTGAGGAGAAATATAATTGACAACGATTTTCTTGAGCGAAGGTTATTTCCAGCGAAAGACATGGTCCCAGCTTGTCAACCATTTTGGCAGAGGACGTGAACGTGGATCGTGGAGCAGAGCATGTCAGACGTGGTCCCAAGGAAACAAGGGATCATGCAAGTAGAGTGTTAGGATCGTGGAGTAGGCTTTGCCGCTTGAGGCTGGAGTATAAATAGCGCCCTCCTCATTCATTTGAAGGGTCGTCTGGCGTAAAAAATTTCCAATTCCGATTACCATTTCCGAGTTTTAGCCGGTTTCTCATTTCCAGTTTGTTTTCTAGTTTTATCTTTAGCATAGTTTTAACTAGCCGAAGTTGTAGAGTTTTGACGGAGCCAAATTGGAGTTGTTGTTTTAGGATTCCGACTAGAGTTCTTTTTAACCTTGTTCCTCTTTTACTACTTTGTTTATTTTCGAAATAGCATAGATTGTATTGAACATTATTTCGTTGTTCCTAATGAAGATGGTTTATTTCTTTTATATCGTCTTGCATTTATTTCGAGTTATGCGTAGCTAAGTTGTTCCTTGGAAGAAATTAGGCAAGTAGGAGTTATTTCGCTTAAGCGAAGCCCTAGCTAAGTGTCAAAGTATTATGCATGTCGTGATAAAATTGAAATACACTGTTTAGCTAGCTGTTTGTATGAACCTTATTTCGCTTCAAAGTGGAAAGAAAAAAAGTGAACTTGCATGTCATAACATTAGGTTTTGCTAAGTTAACTGCTTTCCATGTAAATTGAACACTTACGAGATAAGGTTCGCCTAGTGCTGTTTTGCTTAGTTTTAGCGAGTTTGAGTTCGAGAGAACAAAATCAGGAGCACGAGAGAGCGAACTACTAATGCTCGAGAGAGCCCAAGAGAAACCATCAGTGTTTTGCTTATTAGTTAGTGTTGTTTCGCCTAAGCGAATCCCTCTGAAAAGTCCTATTCACATTCCGATGTTTTTCACCTTAGTTCAAGTTACTTTACGTTTATTTCACTTAGTTTAATTCCACTAAAATCATTTTCACCCGTTACTTGATTCTTTTAATTTTACTTAAGGATGATATTAATCACTAATCCATGTGGAGATGACTTTTACTTACATTAGAACTTGCTACAATAAGAACTGTGTATACTTGAAATAATATTTGTAGGTTGTGTATTATAAATCTTTCTTGACAGGTAAAGATATAAACAAAACAGGTTGTAAATAAGCATAAAAAATGTCGTGAAAACTATTAAATTGACATAAATAAACAGTCATATTATATAAATTGATGACTATAAAAAAGTGTCAATATATAAGCTATAATGACAATCTTAACATGTCGTTAATACTTCTTCAATGACTATATATGTGTGTCATTAATAGTTCAACTGTGACTATAATACAATATCATAACTAGTTTTATGATGACACTTGTAAATTGTCGCTATTACTTCATCTATGACTTTGTATATGTGTCATTAATGGTTCATTTATGACTATAGTAAAGTGTCATAGTTGATTCAAACATGACACTTTATTATAATGTCATAGTTGAACCTTTCTTGGCGGTGGATACAATAACTCTTGATTTTAGTCATAAAAGGTATTCATGACTATAAATTATAGTCATTGAATGTGATTTTTCTAGTAGTGTCAATATAATATATGTCAATATGTATTTATGAATTAAGTTGAAAAAATAAAGATGATGATACATGTGGATGGGTATGGTGATGGAATTGATGATGGCATGATGATGAGATTAAAGGAAAATAAAAGCAATTTAGACTCATTTTTTTGGTGGGTTTGAAAAAAATATAAATATATATGAAGTAGTGGGGGAAGATAAAATGAGAGAGGGAAATGGCAGTAGGGAGTAGGCTAGATTTCTGTAATGGGAACATTCCTATCCAAATGTTTTTTTTTTCCTTTTTTTTTGTTACAATAATTTTTGTTCCTTAGCTTTCTTGCTTTCTTAGTACGACAAGAAACATATCAATTCCCATACCTCATTCTATATTACAACATTGAGAGAATGGCATCTCATGCATGTTCATCATGCAAATTTATTTTTATTAATCTATTTTAGTTTCTAAACTTTTTTTTTAATCGTATTTTAATTTAATAGTATTTTTAACTTTAGTCTATTTTCATGTTATTAGACGTAATGAGATTTTATTTCAAATTACAATATCAATTATAGGGATTGAACTTGTAACCATAGAATAAAAATTGATTAACATTAAATTAGATAACCAATCGTGTCATCGACCCATTATTATTATTATTATTATTATTATTATTATTATTATTATTATTATTTTGTATTGTATAACGTGATGGAACTTTAAGGTCTTTAATATCAAATAAGATAACATGGGAAGTTGTTTATTTGGCAGTAATATGAAATTCTCCTGATATGAATATATGGATTATTCATTTAATTTTTGGTAATGAGTAATGTGATATAGGCCTCTTGAGATGTAATACAAGAGGCATTTTAATGCCTTCTTGCAAAGTAAATTTGTAAAATGTCTATTTACACAAATCTTCTTTGGAAACTTTTGTCCTTCACATTTTTCATTATATATTATATATATTTATAATGTTAATTATCACAAATAAAAAAGAATCCACATTTTGTAGTTTGATTGATAGCTTAAAATAAAACAATATGTTTTTTTAACTATATATCTTTCTAAAAAAAAACCATGTGTTATTAAACTACATCTATAATTTATATTTTGAAATGTACTTTATTTTGATTTATTTTTAATAGAAATTTAAAGTGATAGGTTATCCTATTCTACTTTTCTATTAATTGTTCATAAATTTTATATTTATCCAATTTTCTCACTTATACAACGTCTAATAAAATAATTTTTTAGTTACTTTTATAAATTAAATCTATTTAAAACATAATATTTAAATTTAATAAAAAAATATGCTATTTAAAATTTAATTATATTTATGAGTAAATGACATGAATAAAGTATTTTCGGTGGAACGTCAAGTAAATTTTAGACATTACCAAATTCAAAACTTGCAAAACAAACAAAATTATTTAAATATTCTTTGATACCCATAAAAATAGTACAACAAAGCAAGCATAACCATTTAAAATGCTAGATATAAACTTTTCTAATAATTTTTATTTGGTAAAAATTTAATTTAACATCATATTCACGGTTCCATTCCTGGAATCTTCATCTCAAAATTAAAAAAAAAATAATAATTATAATTAAAAAGAAGTTCTATTTTATAAATGTGTTTATAAATGTTGTGAAATATCTGCACCAACTTGATATTTGGTTGGATTTCAATTTTTAAATGGAATATACATTTGAAGTTAATAATAAACTCTCATATCATATATTAATAATACTAATACAATCTTAAAACCTATAATTAATTTTGTAAAACTGGTACATTTTCAAGGTGAAGTCCTCAACCTTGTCATTAATTCGAAAACAATTTTAATACACTATTGTTTCCACAATTAAATTTTTGGTTGTAAACTAGTTCAACACCAATATTACACAGGTTCGAACTGTGGAAGAGTCGGTATTGCAATTCTCCTCCCCTAATTTATTCTCTAAAAGAAAAAGGTCGTTTATGTAATGGAAGTTGTATTTATAACCTTACCTATGTTTAGCTTACCAATTTAATAAATGGTGGGTTGATCCAAAATTCAAATCTCTGTTTTACATAATTTATGACATTAATTCAAATAACTCAGTAACACCTCTATTTGAGATTAATTATTTTCTTTTCATATTATAATAATTTATATTTCTAACACCGTTTATCATAATTACTAATATAGAAAACTTAGCATCTCAAACATTATTTACTAAGTTTTATATCATAATTAATATGCATCTCAAAGGCCATTTATAAAAACTTATGGTTCATAATAATCTAACTAGTGCCCAATCTATAGATGAAAATGAATCAAAATTAAAGTGTAGAAGTATTATAAAAAAAAGGAAAAGAAAGGAATTTGGAGGGAAATAAAGCAAGAGAGCATGTGTGAGATAGAAAATTGAGGCATTGACCCCTCATGCAAAAAGTCCTCATATTCCCCAAATAATGATGTTCTTTCCATGTCAGTCTCCTCTATTTCTTTCTCACTCTTTATTTCAATTTTTAGAGAGAGAAAGAAAGATTATGTTTATTGTGTTTGATGGGTTGGAAAAAAAAATGGTCAGCTTTATCAGGATGAAAGAGAAACAAACCAAACAAATATAATCTCAACAAAATAATTGGATCCATATAGATGTAAGTTCGTAAATAAGAGGTCGTGAATTCGAATATTTTACGAATCTAGATAGCACATTGAAAAGAAAGTAATAATTTAATATAAGTATGTATTTATTAAAGAAGTTAAGAATTTGAGTCTGCTTCACCGTTAGTAAAACTTAAAAAATATATATTAAAAAAACATTTTCAGCAACCTACATCCATAATTATGTATGGTAAAATTGTGATTGGAGTATATATATTTTGAATGCGTTTTATTTTAATCATTCTATTTTAAAATATTCTTCATTTTTCATTGAAATTGATTTTTTTTAAAAAAATAACAATAGTTTTAACATAAAATAATACAATTTGTCCTTTTATATAATCTTTGTTTTATGTAAATTTTGTACACTCATTCACGAAATTATTTGGTCTCTCCTATTCATAATTTGTACATCGAAGGCACTGTTCCCAAATTATATAAGATTAAATATCGATTTCTACACTTGAACTCGTGATTGTGAAATTAAAATGGGTTAACACCCAAACAAGATAATCGTGTAACTCATTTTCGATCCCTATTTATCATAGTTGGTATTATAATAACACTCAAAACTAATTATTACAAGTTCAAATCTACTATTTCAAAAGTCGTTAGAATAAAACATAAATCCAAATGATACTTTATCTCATGTTTATTTATTTTCAAACAAATGAAGTGGAGTGGCACATGGTTTATTTGGTTACGTACCCCCATGCTATTTTTTTTTTTTTTCTTACAAAAATTTTATGTGAATACTATTCTCAATTAGTTAAATCCCAACAAACTAAGAACGAAAAAAAAAAAAAAAAATAAAATAAAATAAATGAATAAAAAACCCCACGCCAGCCTCCATGGCTGATGCTTCCCATCCCATATGTCCTTTGTGTGTTTCGATTCTCGGATCGAGGAAGAACACCATCATCATCATTCTCTGTTTTTTTTAAAAAAAAAATTATTAATTTAATTTTCAATAATGACCTATTTATTATTATTCTCCTTCTCTTCTTTGTTCTTCCTTTCCTTACTTCTTTTGTTTATTTAATATGAATATTCTTTTGTTTATTTAAATACTAAATATAATATGATTATTCTCCCACCTTTCCTTCCTTTCTCATTATGCCCTTCCACTTTTGATCATCTCTATATTAAATTGCTTCTCTCCAACTCCCCCTACCCAACAACACATGTCTCTTCTCTTTCATTTGTTTTTTTTTTAACTATAAACACTTTCATTACTAGTTTGATTAGGTTTAGGGTTTTCAAAATTGTAAACTTAAATGCTATAGGACTTGCTAATCAAGGTAAGATCGTCGCTCCGAATCGTTTGAGTCCTCGCACGAGTGTGATGTTGTGTCCAACACATTCTTATGCTTAAGTTAGTGCTGCTTATATTATGTACGACATTTGGAGACCAGTACCTACATGGTGTTCTTATACCATATTAGATACTTGAGGTTCACCTAAAAATTAATTGGCAGTAAAGGAAGGAGTCCAATATATAATTTGAAGATGTTGAAAACTCTTCACATATTAATGTGGGATAAGGTGGTGAGTATCTCTAATACCTTAGTAATTAGTAATGTTGAATAGAGTAATAGAGGTTGTTTTTTTTTTTTTATATATATAATTGTAAGTATTCGGGCAAGGTTACGCATATCTCAAATATTCTTAAGGCCATATCGCCTGACCTACAACATTTTGATGTCAAAAAATTCGTAAATAATCAATTAATTCTTAGGTTATGGCCATTGTAAATTAAATTGATGACTTTTTGACTTGTGACTACTAAGCTAACCATGGTGGTTAATTGAGCAATTATAAAATTGCATACCTTTAGTAACAAATGGTTCCCCCACAACAATCAAACCAAAGGTGGGTTCAGTAACAATCAAACTAAAGAAAATACAAGGGACATCCTTGACTTAAAAGGTAACGAGGGAAGAGAGGAACTTGGACAAGCCAAGTTCCTCTCTTTAGCCTCGCATGAGGCTCATAATATTCTCGGATTGACCGATTTTCATTTTCTCCTATCCAAGTCCGAGAGGAAACGAGGAAAAACCCTAGATTATTCTTTATTTTTAAATAATATTTTACAACCAAATGAAGATAAGTTTTCCGAAAGCCAAAAAAATCGTCGATACGCTCAAATTCTCTAATCTAACTTAAGCATTAGAATCTACGTGACAACGACTTTAATAGGTAGATATTTCTCTCCTACAAGTCGCATTTTTCCTTAAAACATATTTATACTACTAAAGTTGCATAAAGGTCAAGTGAGTTTTACTCAAAAAAAAAAAAAAAAAAAAAAAAAAAAAAAACCACAACAAAAAATTCATAATACAAACATTATTAGTGTGTATGATTGGAAATGAATTATGGTAAAGGGTAAATTAAGATGGGGGAGTGGGATTGCTTTTCCCCCAATTCCCCAAACCAAAATGTGGGATAATGAAAAGGACCTTTTATGTGATATTGTAAAACAAAGAGCCTTTTTGGTCATTTTGTCCTCGGACACATACCCTTAAAAAGTTTACCCTTCCCCCCTCCCTTTTTTCTTTCTCATAAAGTCAAATTTCCAAATCCCCCTCTCATTTTTTTTATTATTATATATTCATTAATCTCTCCATTATTATAATATTATCATTGTTGTAAGAATGAAAAGAAAAGAAAAGAAATGTTATTTTATTGATTATTATATTAATTATGGTTTCTCCACTTTAAAGGGTGTTTTGTTTTAGTTTTTAAATCTCTAATTTTAGTCTTAGTATTTAAGTTAATTTTATTGTAAATTTTTGTGAACTTTTATTTTTTAAAAATACTAACTTTCCCAACTTTCTAAAATATATTCACAATTTATCTATGAATGTATTGATACAATTAACATTCGTGAACCAACCTCGATTAATATTAGACTTTGATGGATGATTGGGTGATCGAACACTTTAACTTTAACGGTGTACTCCTCTTAAGATTTCAGGTTTAAGATTAAATTATAATATTAATTTAAAGGCACTTCTCCTATTTTTATACCTCTAATATATTTCTGTGTCGTGATTACAAACTAGAAGTGCTCTCAAATTTTTTGGACGGTAAGCTTCAAGCATCATAAAAAAAGTCTGGATTAAATTAACTTTAATTTTATTATAAAGATATGTTTTTTTTTTCAGTTTTTTTTGAAGTATAAAAATTAAAATGTTATATGTACCAGAATTAAAATATTTGTCATAAAAAGTAGAACTTAAATGGTATTTATACGACCTAAAAATTAAAAGTATTTTTTTTTTTGAAATTTTAGATTTTCGGGCCAACTTGTAGACATCTCAACTAATGTCACGAGATATTGTCTGACTCTACAACATTTGAATGTCAAGTAAATTCGTAGAAAACTAATTTCTGGATAGGTGACCACTATGGATTGAACACATCACTTTACACCTTGACTCTAAATAAATGTTCAAATGTGATTCAAAACCTCGACTCTAAATATTGTTGAATTAAAAAAAAAAAATCAAAATATTATTTATGTTAAACTATTTTTATTTTAACGTCTAAGAAGAGCAAGGACTCACCACCTTATTCTCTTTGTTTATTTCTCTCTCTTCTTATACCTCGCAAACTTCCAAACAAAGAGAATTAATGGAAAGTGAGATTTGCAAGATTTATTCCCTTCTTTCTTGTCCTCTCAATGTATCTCCATGAAACATCAAACCAAATATTATTATTATTATTATTATTATTATTATTATTATTATTATTCTCTTTCCCCTTAGAGCTCTTCATATATAAATTTATGGCTTCTTCTCCCTTTGAGTTCCTCTTCACTACTAATTGACCAAATGGTTCCTCCAACTTTTGCTCCTTTTCATCTCTTCCCTCCAAACTTTCCTCTCATGAGTCATTTTGAGGGTTTCCATAATCATAACATCACTAACCATGATGATCATCAATCCACAACTACACCAACCCACCAAGCCCTCTCTACTTCCAAGGATCTTACCCCTCTTCACGACACGTCCTCGGCCGCGCATACCGCGGCCGAGGACAAGGGTTGGCTCCGTCTTAGCATCGGAGCCACAACGATGGGCGATGTCCACCACCACAACAACAAACACCATCATCTTGATCCTCAACCGCCCGCGTTCGGGTTTGGATTGTCGGAGCTTGATTTATTATCCGGCGGTGGCGGAGACGGCGGCGGTTTGAAACTAAATGAGTCGTTGGGAGTTGGAGATTTTTCTCAACCATCACAAGAGCTTAATTGGACGTTTAGACCTATCTCTTCTCAGTATAATTCTTCCCCATCTAATTGTTCTTCTTTTGTACCTTTTGGACCTTACTTTTCTAGACCCTTTCATCTCCACCCTGGAGTTGACTTCGTCGCTGCCACCGCCGTCGCTGCCGGTTCCAGCTCCGACTCCGAGGTCGTTAGGGTTATTGACCCTCCGCGCCGTCCTCATTCCGGGATTTGGTTTTCTCTTCAACCATTGGAATCAAACCAGTAAGAAATTAAATTCAATCTAATTCTAATTACACCCCATCTTAACATATTTTTTGTCAATCCCTAATTTTGTATAATCAAAGGTTTACTTTTAATTTTAGTTATAATTGATTTTTTTTTTTTTTTTTTTGTTCAATGCAGAGGTAAACAACCGGCGTTGCCTCAGAGATCCAACAGCTACATGAGAATAAAGTACTTTTTTTTTCTATACAAAAATTGGATCTTTGTTAATTAATTAGCATGTGGGTTTTATTCGTAATTGTTTGATTAAATTTTATTAAGCTTCTAATAATTATGTTTAATCTTTGTTAAGGGATGGAAAGATGACAGTTCGATTATTAATCAAGTATTTGGTGAAAAAACTCAGACTGGATAGCGAATCAGAGGTATTTATAAACACACTCAAAATACTTAAATTCTTCATTATATTGCTGAATTATTTCTTGGATTTTTTTTTTTTTTTTTTTTTTTTTTTTTTAATTTTCTCCATCTCCTAACAAGAAATAAAACTTATAGAACATGATAGAAACAGCATACCTAAAAAATATATTAATTACTTCTCTCTGTTGGTTCTAGGGCTAAGTGGGTTTTCTTTACATTTCAAGTTAAAAGAAAAAAATAGTTAATTTAAAATTTAAAAATAAAACACAACAAAAATTAAAACTTGTGGTATTAATTTTAGGAATAGGGGTAGTTTGATTGAAATAAAAAGCTTTAGTCTTGTCAAAATCTAGGGAATTGTGTGTGTGTGTTTTTTTTCTCTCTAAATATTGAGGCACAAGCTTTCATGTCTGGTTCGTTATGAATGCCTTGTGTTTTTTTTTTCCTTCTCTCTTATAACTCGAAAAACGTGGTAATAAAGTGTAGTTCATCAACATAGATATATTTTTTCAAATATAGATTTAAACATGCCACTTCTAGATTAATATAGGTCACTTAAAATATGACTTTAAGTTATGTTTTTGTTGGCTCAACATACATATTTAAGTTATCAAGTCAAAATGATCATTTTCAAGATTAAATTCATGACCGTATAATTGAATTTGATTATTATTAATCAATCAAGTCAACATACCATCAATCTTATCGATAGTTGATAAGCTTTTTTTAGTATAAACTAAGAATAGGGAGAACAAAAAATTCTATATAAAAAGTACAACTGGCCTCAAATAATATGAGAGTCAAATATCAATTTTTAGGCTCGTACTCATAACCGTAAAGTTGGAATAGATTAACATCAAACAAGATAAACAATACGCCACCAACCCTCGAATTCGTTAATTGTTAATCTAAGATGATTTCCAACATATTTATTTTTAAATGATGGGGTTAAGTGTAAAACAAAACATTAAACACATATGCACCAAAACCAACAACCTCTCCCTTTCCCAAAACCTAGAAGAAATAACAAAGAAAACAACTCATATATGTATATATATGTATTGCAATTTATAAACTTAGAAGTTAGAAGAGGGGTTGCTATTTTTGCTATTTTCAGAATGATAGCAACTTCCTCAATTGCATTTGGCGAACACCAAAAGCAACAACCTTAAAAAATCGAAAGAAAAAAAAACATAGTGATAATTTGTTAGCTAAAATAGTTTTAACAGATAAAAGAAAGTTGTGAAAATACTCCAATGCTTGAGAGCTGTAACCATATTTGGAGTGACTTAAATATTATTGCAACATTATTGAAATGTAATAATTTAAGCTATGATCTATACATGTTACTATCATTAATGAAATGAAACTACTAAATGTTCTTGATCAATAATGTGATTAAATCAAGTTTTATTTAGAAATTATCATCTTAGCTCTATATAGCCTTCAATTGAGAATCTTTTATCGATTAATTCTTATAAACGGTGATTCATATGTTTCTACCGTATAAATTGAACTCACCATTTCTGTGTTTTTCAAAACCCTCTTAATCATTAGGTCACAAATACATTAAAAAAAAATATTACAAAATAATAATAATAATAATAATAATTAAAAAAATACTAGAAGATTGGGAGAGATTAAATCAGTCCTAACATTTCAAATCATTCTTTAGTATGTATAGTAAAAATAATTTAATTCGTAATTTTTTGGTTATTAAGTCTTACCTGATCTCGTTGAAATTATGTTTTTGTTAACAAGTAGTTGAGTAGAAGACGAATGATTTTAGATGGGCAATTGAAACAATTGTTGCATTATATTGCTTCTTGTTTACACTTGATGATGAAATACCCACTATTATATGTCTTCTTTTTTAATAATTGCATTGCCCTAAAGTTTTCTTCCTACGCATTATAATTTTATTTTTGTTTTAATTATTTGTGCCTAAAGTTACCCTGGTTTTGCACGAACGCAAGTATTTTCCTCTTTATACATATCATATATTATACATCTCATTTTCCTTTATACATTCATTGAACTCACAAATAGCCACCATGCAATTCAAGAGAGCCCTTTTCTTTTCTTTTCATTTCTTTTCCATGCATTTCTTTTGTGTCTTAAAAGAGAGAAAGAATTATTGTATCAATTCTTCTTTTGTTAGTGGAATATATGTATGAAAAAAAATCATGAAAACTTGAGACTTAATGCATTAGTTTGCTTTAAATATTTTGGGGTTATCTTAATTATAAATATTTGTTTTTTTTTTTGTTGGTTTGGGATATTGTTTTTGTATGTAATCTAGAACATGAAACATGCACGCATGATCTTATGTTTTAAATTAGTGTGTACATGTTAATTATTTTCATGACCATCATATGCCTTAAATATATTAGTGTTTTTTTAATATCTGTCTAAGTCAGTTTATACATATTTTGACTATTTTTATGATTCTATAATGATGGATTTTATTAAAATTTTAAAAAATTAGTTTTTTAGGTTGATTGTCGTTCATAGAATAAATACATATTTTTTTAGATCCCAAATTCATCTTTAACCACTCAATGAACCTAGGACAGTTGGCCTAAATAATTCTTGCGACGTTCTTAATTGAGGATTCCTTATCTAGGTGATGAAGAAAATATCAAAGGCAAATTAATTTGGATAGCTTAAACATATAAATAAGCATTATTTATGTTTTATGAAAGTTAATATATTACATTTATTCTTTGGACTTGGCTGTCATGCTCTTTGGGATAATATTGAGTATAGAAAATAATGAAGCAAAGATCATTAATTTTGTATGTTGATCTTCATTTTTTTTTTTTTTTTTTGTTTGAAGAAATTTGTATGTTGATCTTAAGACATATATTCTTAGTTATAAAAAATTATTATCGTGATTATTTAAGATATATGTGACAAACCCAAACATTCCAATACAAAAAAACTTGGGGTGTAAATTATTATTATTCTTTAATTAGGAGTCAACTCTAATTATAGTATATATATATAATTTTTCTTTTTTTTTTCTTCTTTCTTGTTGCATGCTCTTCATGTCATGAACAGACAGCTATTGCATGCTTTTTTCTATTCATAGAGAGAGAAGACTTAGGATAGTTGACTAATTAGGGCTTGAAAAAAAAATAAAAAAAAATCTAAGTCCACCGTTTAAGGCATTGAATTTTTATATTTATTCTCCTCGTAAACTTTGGGTAAGAATTTGGAAGTTTGTAAATTAATTTCAATCAGCAAAGTTAATTAAACTCCAACCTTTTATTAATTTCACATTACACACTGATTAAATTTCCACGAGTGTTGACTTCTTAATCGCTTAGTAAAAGATTGATTCTTTGATTATTTTTTTTATTATTGTATTATTGCTATGATTCAATTTTTGTTGGTTTATTTATTTATGTTGTTCTTAGATAAGTTAATTAAGATAGATTATAAATTTGATATCTATTATTTGATTCAGAAAAATTTAGTCGGTATAATTTTTAAAATTAAAATTTAATCTTCATCATTTAGAAAAAATTAAAATTTACTTTATATAATTTCAAAAATTACAATTCTTTTTCTAATAGTTTGATCAAATTAAATAACGTATTAATTTATGTTGTGTAATCACTGGTAAACTATGTACGTATTGAGTAATTATTAATGATGTAAAATTTTTTTTTTTCTAATTCGTCATTAACTCACACTATCAATATAATACTGACACATATATGAATAACTAAAACTTCAACATATATAATTTTTGTCTAACCCCTCTCCTTTGATTTTGATATTTATTAGTGCAGAAAATATGTTCTTTGTTCTATTATTAGGTTAAGATCAGTAATCTATATATATATATATTTATAGGTAGAAGAAACTCTGGCTGATTTCTTAGTATTTCTATTATGATTATATTATTTTATGTTTCTACGTGCAAACTACGTATTTGATATTGGACTGGCATGCATGGGAAATGCACATGATTTAAAAAAAAAACAAACAAATAATTAAACATAAAGTTTGAATACAAATTTAGGAAAAAAAAATGAAAAAATTATAAATAAATAAAAGAAAACAAAAGAAGTGGTAGAAGTAGAAGTGAAGCGATGGGATGGGATTAAAGATTATGATGAATGATGACGATATCATCGTAGGGCTAGGAAAATCCCACGTGGACCCTTTTTATATGGGTTACCTAAAACCTAATGCACATGATTCTTTCTTGTTTTCTTATGTCATGCTTTCGTCCCTTCCACCTCATCTTCTTCTTCTTACCATTTTTTCATTTTTGTATTTCTTTGCTTCAAAAGTTGCAATCAAATCCTTTCTCTCTCTCTCTCTCTTTTTTTTTTTTTTTTTTTTTTTTTTTTTTCCTCCAAGTAATGGAATTGAGGAGAGATAAAGTAATACTTCTAATAATAATTGGAAGGAATGATTCATGGGACTTTGAAAAAAAAAATGAATAAATAATATTTTAAAAAAAAAACATCATATACACCCACAATAATTAAGGAGGAGAAAAATTTGTCCACAAGGGACAACATGCTTATAGAGACTTGGTGGCTTTAGACCTCCCTTTTTAAGTATAATTAGATTGGGGTACTATTGTGAGTTAGTTCATCATCTTTCTATCTCAATTTTTTTTTTTTTTGTTATATTATCTCATGTTATAATAATGAGTACCCAAACATAAATTATCATAATCTATATTATAATAATTTATACAACAAACACAAGTTATTATAACAATAATAACTTAACGTTATCTTATCTGAATCTCAAAAGTCTCAAATAACATAATTTTTTAGAAGTCTCAAAGTTTGAAATTTGCAAATGAATAAATTTTTTTGTTATTCTTTTGAATTTGATCTTTAAAAAGGGTATGAGTGCCTTCAAATATGTAGTGGGCCAATTATTTAAGTTAAATAGTTGTCTATAGATGGAGGATTCATATTTATTTGATTTATTTAATTTGAAAAACAAAAAAAGAGAAGAGGAATATTTGAGGTATTAGGAATGTGAAAGAGACATGCATGAGCATGAAGATTTTGTTAATATGAAGTGGGGAAGGGGCACAATATATAGAGGTTGGTGGGTCCTTTTATTCATAATTAGGGCTTCGGGCAGTTTCTCTTTTCATTGTTTGTTGCCCCGGGCAGTTTCTCACCAACTCAACCCTAGCCTGATTTGTGGAACAAAATTAAGCCATCTCCAATTATTTTAAGATTAGGGTTTAACTCTAAGATTAACCTCTAATGTTTTTCTTCTATTTAGAAACGCTCTTTGAAAATGTGTCCAAATAATGTTTGGTTTATATACTAGGTTTTCATAATTTGAGATTAAGAAGCTAAACCTTTTTGCTGATGTACAAATTTGAGTTGTTGTACATAAACCCTAGCTCTTGAATCCCAAGACTTAAAATTAAACTTGTTCTGAAAATGAAAACAACAATTAAGAAAATGATAAAAAAAAATGTAAGACAAAACACAGAGATTTATGTAATCACTAATAGTGTGTTAGCTACATCTACGAGTATAGGAGAAAATTATTGTATAAAGAGATATGAATACAAAACATTGGTCAAACTGGAGTTAGAGTTTTAAAAGAGTTTATACATTACACTCTCGTGACACTCTATTACAATGTATAACTCAATGCATAAAAGTTCAATACAAAAACATAAGTAATTGTAGGACAACATAATTCAAAAGGCATATCTCAACAAAACTTTATATACTAGTACTACTTATGCCTATAGTTTTCTGCTTTGTTATTTATTTTCTACCCATGTTTTTGAAACTTCAAGAGTTTTTATTTTTTATTTTTTTTATTTTTTATTTTTTATTTTTTTTGATATTCGTGACTGCTCGGGCCAGCTTCCGCGCACCTTGACTAATGTCACGGGACATACCGCCTGACCCTACAACATTTGGACATCCATCTCGATATTAATTGGTGATGATAAGAGTAGTCCACCTATTCTATATGTTGTTAAGAGGTCTCTTCACTTACCGATGTAGGATCCTCAACAAAGAAACCGCATATTATGTTTGATCGTACACGTGTGAAAGTTCTTTGTGTTCATGAAATTAAGTTGAATTTGATTGTGTACTAATTAGGCTAAAATGTGAAATGATATATGTATCAGGTAGAGATAAGGTGCAGAGGAGAAAAGCTTGAAGCTTGCTTGACAATGCAGCATATTAGAGATAACATATGGTGCTCTAATAAAGACTCTTCTTTTACTTTGCTTCCACACTCCTCAACCATTCATCACATTATGGTTCTTCACTATGCCACTCCTAATTCTCCTTAATTACATATCATTATTTCTCTAATCCTATATTTAATCTCTAATCCCAATCTCTAATCCCAATTATGCCTTGCCCTTATGGGCTTTGAGTGGGAGGTCAATTTCCTTGACTTTTATTTACTTTACTTTGTTATTTACTCCCACTTCTCTTTCTTATTTAATCCATCTTGTGTAATTTATTTTCCTAGGAATTAATTCATCACATCCGCACCTTTAAATTGCGGTTATTGTACTGAAAGGGTCAGTGGTGTAATGGTTTCATTGTTTGGTTATAAACCAGTTCAACATCAGCGCCACGAGTTCGAACCCTGGAATAGTCGGTATTGTAATCCCCCTCCCTCAATTTATACTAAAAAAAAAAAAAAAATTGTGGTTATTGTAATTAGCATCTTAATTTATACTCACCCTTAGCTTTCCTCTATCTTGTTCATCTCACCTATTAATAATGTACATTTTCCATTGCTTTTATAATTTTGTTTACATGATTTTTGTTATGAGTGAAATCTATAACAATACGAAAGAACTTAGGACGCTTTATGATGTTAGACTCGCGTTCGACATTTATGAATCGGTCATCTATAATATTGATCTTGTATGCTTAATGATGTCGAATAGTGTTTGACATCTATTCATGCATGTCATATAAATCCTCGAACATTTAATGTGCACGTCCCTATTTCTAGTGTTCGTCATCCACACCTTATAAAGTTTGTCATCTATTCTTACCATACTCGTCATCTTTAGTGTGTCCAATGCTATATATA
>JBBMEF010000003.1:11591545-11626866 GCA_037832685.1 Sicyos baderoa
AACTTTTAAAAACAAAAAAAAATAGCTTCCCAAAGTTTGTTTTTGTTTTTAAAAGTTGGTTAGTATTCTCCTACTCTCTTAAAGAAAGATAGATAAATAGTAGGAAGGATGAAGGACATTGTAGGAAATTTGAGAGAGAATAGGCTTAAATTTGAAAAACCAAAAACAATAAACCAAATGGTTATCAAACGAGGCCTAATTACTTTGATTATGGAATGCACAAATAAGGAAGTTAATATATTGCATTAATTGTAAAATTTGAATTTGTAATTAATGTTAATTTAAATTTAAATGAAAGTAAATGCAAATGAGATTTAGTAATTAATGATGTCGAGGGCATAATGAGATTTTGTAAAAAATAATTTCCGGAAATAAAAAATGAGAAATTAAATTTGCAATTATTTTGATTTTGTGAGAAATTTGCAATTATTTCTTTAAATTGGCCTAACAAATATAATTTTTCAATTTTAAATCTAAATTCTACTTAAATACGGAACTTTTTCAGTTTCCTTTTTTGTAAGGTTCAAATGGGAGGGTGGGACCAGATGTCTTTGATGGTGCTGTCTGCAAATGTGAGAATTTTATTCTATTTATTTATTTTGTCCTAAACCTTTTAACTTCCAACTAATAAGTTAAAAACAAATAATATTATGCAAATAAAACAATAGTAAAATTAATTACGGAGTTTACATTCTATTTATTTATTCAATTTGTTGAGTTATGTTATGTGTAAAATTAGGCTTGAAAAAATGGATTGTCAAGACGTATTCAGACCCACGAAATAAGATCCGAGACAATTAAGGAAACCTCATTTGAGAAATCAAAAACTAGGCCGAACATCGACAAACACGTAGGTGTCCTAGTGGGCAAGTCCATAAAAACACTCGAGCACTAAGACACACTAATTATTCATGTGTCAATAAAAATAATTCTTTTAAAAAAAAACTTGTATTAATGATAGTTAAGTAAATTAATTGAACAAAAAAATAACTAATTACTTATAGCTAGATACGTACTTTAACATATTAAATTTGATAGTGAACACAAATGAAATAAAACAACTATTTTTTGATAAATTGTTTTATATATGCAACTTTTACCTCAATAATTATAATTATAACAATTATTTAAAATATATGATAGGTACAATATTTGTGTACATTTTTCTTTTCATAGTTCAAATTGTTCTTGTTTTTTAGTTAGTTGAATTAAATGATTTCAATCAATTATGATTGCTTTCAATCATTTGAACTGATTACTTAAAAGATAATTATATTACTTGATTTTAAATGTAGACATTTTGATTATTTTTCCGGTTCATTCATTGTTTTTTACATTTTTTTTTTGTTAGGCATAAAAAGAAATCTCCTAATTTTTAAATTATAATTCTCAAAACCAATTTTTGTTTTAATAAGTTTTTTTTTTTAAAAAATTTGGCAATTAATTTTCTGAACTCTATTGAACTAAACTATAACGAGGATCAAATTTAGTTTTTTTTTTGTTGATCTTTTTTTTGGTTAAAATACCATTTTGGTCCCTAGACTACGAGGGTTGTTCCATTTTAGTCCCTAGACTTTCAAAAGTCTAATATTGGTCCCTAAACTTTGAGAGTTGTTTCACTTTACTCCCTAGAGTTTTAAACGTCCAAATTTAGTCCTCCAACTGTGAATTAAGTTTAAAATAGTCTCTCATCAAACTTTAGAGTTAACTATGGTTAAATTTTAAATAATTTTTTTTTCTCTCTCCTTGAATTCTTCTCTCTCCTCCATTTTGACCACTCACCTTCCAATTGAACTATTTATCATATTTTCAGAAGAAAAAAAAAAAGAAAGAGAAATTCTTACGAGGAAAGCCACAATCAAAAATTCGGGTTGGTCAATTCTCCAACCCAACTCAACCCAATTAAAGACACAACTTAACCCAACTCAACCCAATTTTCGGGTTGGGTTGGGTTGGGTTATCGGGTTCATAGATTTGCAACTAACACCCATTTTTTCGATTTCTAGAAACTTAGGACGAACATTAGTACAAATAGATTTTTATTGCAAATGCAAAATTCAAATTTACCTGAATTCAAAACCCCATTAACAAGTTTAAAGTTAAAAAATATTAAAAAATGAAAAGTTAACAATAATAATTAAATAAAATAAATATACATATAAATAATTATGTTATAGGTATAAAAAAAATTATTTTTTAAACTAATTGATAAATTCGGGTTGATCGAGTTGGGTTGGGTTGATTTTAGGTCAACCTTTGACCCAACCCAACCCATAAAAATTTCATGATTTTGAACCCAACTCAACTCATTTATGTATTCAACCCAACCTAACCCGTCAAATTGGGATGAGTTGGTTCGGCTTTTTCGGGTTGTTGGCTAGTAGCTAACACCTTGGATTTAAGACCCCAGGGACCTCGCCTAAACTAGCCTCACTAAAATCTATTGCTACCAGCAATGTATATAAAAAAACTTTTGATTTCATACGACGAGAATTAAGGTTCATGAGCTTAGATAAAAGTTGAAGAAGGATCTTTTGACCCAGCTCAAGGATGTTAAGGCGGAGCTTTCTCTTCTCTGCGTCGCCGAGGTCACTGGTGGCGCTCCCAACAAGCTCTAAAAAATGTAATTTAAGTCGAAGACGGATTTTTTTATTTTTTTGGAAACCGGGTAGAGAGTTCAATTGTGAGTGAGTTTATAAAAATGGAGGAGAAAGAAAAAAATATTTTTATTTAAAATTTAACCATGATTAACTCTAAAGTTTGATAAGGACTATTTTTAAACTTAATTCAAAGTTGGAGGACTAAACTTGGACATTTGAAACTCTAAAGACTAAAGTGGAACAACTCTCAAAGTCTAAGAACCAATATTAAACTTTTGAAAGTCTAGGGACTAAAATGGAACAAATCTCATAGTCTAAGGATCAAAATGGTAATTTAACCATCTTTTTTTATCGAAATTGACATGAGCATGTAAGATGATTTCAGCATTATTATTTATTAGTGGAAGCACTGGCACACGATTACACTGTCCGGATCGATGACGTGTACGGCCCGATTTTAGTCACGCTGAATTCTCTTCCTTTTAATTAATTAATTATAATTATAATAAATAGTTTCTCTTCCTTTTATTTCCCACTTTTCTTCCGCCTCCGTTCCGCACGTCTGCTCATAATAACTCATCGAATCAATTTTGATTTTTCTAAATTCTTCGCCGATTTCAGATCTCACTTCCAATTTCTTCCTTTAATTCATCGAATCAATTTTTTATTTTTTATTTTGAATCAAATCTAGATTGTTCTTACCTGGATCGATTGATTCGCCCTTCAACAAAATCAAGAAGAAAGAATTCTACTCGCCAATCTCAAACGTAACTTTTAAATTTGTTTCTGGATCTGATTTCAACGTAATTCGATTCATTCATGGTTGTTTTTGGTTCTGATTTCGACGATTTGTCGAAAATTTCCGAGAAACCCTAGGGTGGGGGTTTAATGGGGAAAGAAGGGGAGAGTGTTGAAATTCGAGTTGTGGAAGAAGGGGAAATCTCCGATACAGATTCAGTTGAGGAGATCAGTGAGGAAGATTTTAATAAACTCGAAACTAGGGTTTGGACCATGAGTGATTTGTATAAGAATTATCCCAATATGTGTCGCGGTTATGGTTCTGGGTTGTATAATCTGGCTTGGGCGCAGGCTGTGCAGAATAAGCCTTTGAATAATGAGGCCGATGCCGAGGGGAAGTCGAATCAGGTTGGAAACAATGCTGAGGATGAGGAGGGTAGAGTTGTGATTGATGTTGAGAAAGAGGAAGGGGAATTAGAGGAGGGGGAGATTGATATGGATACGGAGTGTGTCGAAGAGGTTGTTGATTCAAATGTTGTGTTGTTTGAGTGTTTGGATAGTGACAGTCTGGAGATTGATTTGAAAAATGAGGAGTTGGATGAACAAGTGAAATTGATTCAGAAAACATTGGACGGTGTTACTATCGACGCCGCACAGAAGTAAGTGAACTGATCTAATTGAGTTTCGGATCAATTGGTGAATGATCGGTGGGAAATTTATTATCTGGTTTGTTTCTTGTAGATCCTTTCAGGAAGTTTGCTCCCAATTGTATAGTTCTATAGAGACGTTTTTTGAATTGATCAAGGAAAAGGTAGTCCCGAGAAAGGATGCGCTCATCCAAAGATTATATGCTGCTCTCCGAATAATCAATTCTGTAAGGCACCCCCAAGAATATAGCGCATTCTTCATTTGGCCAATATATTTCATTTTGCTGGGTAATCTTATTTAACGTATATGTATATCATTAATTGATGATAATGACAATGAACACTCGAGACATTTAATTTTCATCTCAGGTGTTTTGTTCCATGAACCCCAATGAGAAGGAGTATAAGCACCATTTATCAAGGTTTTTACTTATTCTTGTCTATAGTTTCTAGTTTGATGTCAATGTTTCGTATCAAATGATTACTTGTTGTGACTTGTGCTTAGGTTGCTTTCTTATGTTAAAAATTGCAACCCTCCTCTCTTTTCTCCAGAACAGATTCGATCGGTATAGTATACAATCCTTAGTTCGCTTGTTATTACTTCTTGTGCTGATTGTGATGTGTTGCTGAGCTAAAGTCAGAATATTTTCTACAGGTAGAAGTCAAAATGCCGTCTACGGATTCCCTCGAGCATTTGCCAAACATGAAAGCCAGTGCTAAAGATGTCGAGATCCATATACCAAATGGGGTGAAAAATAAGGACTTTTACTCTGCATATGCAGATGCTAGTCCACATTTAACTTCTTCAACTAATTTGCCTTCAGACTCCATGTCTGTTGGGGTTACGACGAAAAATAATCTAAATATCTCATCAGATGGTTTGCAATCCTGGGTATCTAATGTAAAGGGTAGAGGTCCACTACTTCCTCTGTTAGACCTTCACAAGGATCATGATGCAGACAGTCTCCCGTCGCCTACCAGAGAAGCTCCTACAATATTTTCTGTCAAAAAATCCGGGCATATCCCTGCAAAGGTAGCCCGTGCTATGGATGGTTCTCGATTACGTGCTTATGAAACCGATGCCCTAAAAGCCGTTTCATCGTATCAACAGAAGTTTGTTCGGAGTTCCTTTTCAATGGCTGATAGACTTCCTAGCCCAACCCCTTCGGAAGAATGTGATGGGGGTGGTGATATTGGTGGGGAGGTTTCTAGTTCTTCCATCATCAGAAGTTCCAAGGCTTCAAATTCTTCTAAAATAGGTCAAAAGGTGTCAAATTCTGCTTCTAACATATCCATCGGTCTTTTTCCTAACATGGAAAGTTCGAGCATTAAAGGACTGGTTAGTCCTTTAAACGTTGCTCCCCCAAGTTGTGTGTCTACTCCAACAGTAAAGCCTTTGGCAAAAAGTAGAGACCCTAGGCTGCGAATGGTCAATTCTGATGCAAGTGCTATGAATCTTATTCCACCTACAATGACTTCAGTGCAGAATCCTTCTGTTGTAGAATCTGCTGCAATCATAAACTCGAGAAAGCAAAAGATCGATGTGGAGTCTAACATTGATGGCACTGAGATGAAAAGGCAGAGGATTGGATCTCAGAATCATGCCGTAGCTGCAAATGATGTATTAGCCAGGTCTGGAAGTGGTGGATGGTTGGAAGATACCACGTCCGCCGGACCCAGATTTTCTAGTAGGAATCAGATGGAGATTTCTGAAGCAAATGCAACAGACAAAATTAATGTTACAAACAATTTTGGTGCTGGAAATGAGTTAGCTCCTACAAAAAGTACTAGCTATGGTACTTCCTTGCCCTCACTGTTGAAAGATATTGTTGTGAACCCAACCATGCTCCTAAGTTTACTTAAAATGAGCCAACAGCAAGAATTAGCTGCAGAATTGAAATTGAAGTCGAGTGAATCCGAAAAAAGTGCTATTTGTCCTACGACCATAACTTTGGTAAGTATTGATTACATCACAACCACTCTGAAAGTTATGCATTGATTTCCTTTGCTCATTTATGCATATCTATTGTCAGTGGCGTCGCCATTTGCATTATGAAATTTCTGATTGCTTTATGAGGGATCATTCCCAATCAAGTGGTTGGTAATTTGCTATACACAAGTGCTTGGATTATCTTTCTTCTAATCTGATTCGAGAATTTATCAAAAAGTTTTTCTTCTTCTTTTCTTTTAATAAGTTGAGTTCTTTGATTCAAATCTATTGTAAAAGTTGCTTTTTTTTTTTTTTTTTTTTTTTTTTTTTTTTTTTTTATCATACTCATGTTTCATCAGTCTCAGAGTCGACAAGATGATTTGGGAAAAGTTCGTATGAAACCTCGTGACCCTCGCCGTATCCTCCATGGTCATTCTCTTCAGAACGTTGGAAGCTTGGATGCTTCAAACACAGACGGAATTAGGGACATACCGAATGGCCAAAAGCAAGAAGGCCAAGGAGATTTGAGATTAGCTTCTTCACAACCGTTACTACCTGACATTGGTAGACACTTCACTAATAAACTGAAAAGTATTGCAGATATCATGTCTGTTCCCTCGCCACCAACTTCTTCACAAAATTCATTTTCAAAGCAAGTTATATTGGACAAGATGGATACTAATGCTGTAGGGTCAAGCTCTAAGGACAGTAAAACTGTGACAACTGCTACCCAAGCGGTAGATATGGTTGGCCCCTCTCGTTCACAGGGTGCATGGGGGGATGTTGAGCATCTATTTAAGGGTTACAATGACAAGCAAAAGGCTGCTATCCAGAGAGAGAGGGCTAGACGGTTAGACGAGCAGAAAAAAATGTTTGCTGCACGCAAACTCTGCCTTGTTTTGGATTTGGATCACACACTTCTAAATTCAGCTAAGGTTATTTTTGTTTATGAGTAAAACTGATTTCACTATCTATTTGGTTTTACGATTTCTTATCTTGGTTTGATCTTGTTCTAGTTTGTGGAAGTAGATCCAATGCATGATGAAATTTTGAGAAGTAAAGAGGAAGTGGATCGTGAGAAGGTACTGAGACATCTTTTCCTATTTCCTCATATGGGAATGTGGACCAAACTACGGCCTGGGGTATGGAACTTTTTGGAAAAGGTAGGTTGAAATATTTGAACTGTTTTCTTTTGAAGTCGTATTGGATGTTGAATGCATATTCTTGTGTTCTCTTTTGCATTTTAGGCCAGCGAGATATATGAACTTCATTTGTACACTATGGGAAACAAGTTATATGCAACAGAGATGGCAAAGGTTCTTGATCCAAAAGGGGTTCTGTTTGCTGGGCGAGTTATTTCTCGAGGTGATGATGGAGACCAGGATGGGGATGAGAGGGTACCCAAGAGTAAGGATCTGGAGGGTGTTTTGGGCATGGAGTCTGCTGTTGTTATAGTTGATGATTCCATCAGGGTGTGGCCACATAACAAAATGAACTTGATTGTTGTAGAAAGGTAAGCATATTATACATTTCTCTTAACTAAAAGATGTTTTGTAGCATTCATGACCTATAACAAATTTGAGAACTCATGACACTGCTTCTTCTGACTTCCAATGCAGGTATACTTACTTTCCGTGTAGTCGGCGCCAATTTGGGCTTCTAGGTCCTTCTCTTTTAGAGATTGACCATGATGAGAGACCTGAAGATGGTACTTTGGCATCTTCACTAGCGGTAATTCTGTGACTCTACTTGTTCACCAGCATTGAATTCATTTATTTTACTCTTCACATTTTAAATGTTGGTTCATTATAGGTTATCCAGAGAATCCATCATACCTTTTTCTCCCATCCTGAATTAGATGAAGTAGATGTTAGAAATATCTTGGCCTCCGAGCAACAAAGGATTTTGGGCGGTTGCCGTATAGTGTTTAGCAGGGTTTTTCCGGTTGGTGAAGCAAAACCTCACATGCATCCCTTGTGGCAGACAGCTGAACAGTTTGGTGCGGTGTGCACGAACCAGATTGATGAACAGGTTACCCATGTCGTTGCTAACTCTCTTGGGACTGATAAGGTAGTCTACTGTCACTTAACTATGGACTGCTGTCTGATATTGTTTAGGTATTCATTGTTCTGATCTAAGTCTACCAATGAATCTATGCTAACTATTTATGAGTTGACCTAGTAGTCGAAGAAGTCTTAGGAACCTCGGTCTTGGATAGAGGTGATGAGTTCAGTTCATGGTGGCCACCTACCTAATAATGTTGTAGGCTTTCTTGGCATCCAAATGCTTAGGGTTAGGCGGTATGTCTCAGGACTATAGTCAAAGTGCGCTTAAGCTGACCCGAACAGTCAAAGAAATAAAATAAAAGATTTCCTTGACAGTAGAACGCGTAGGATCGGACAGTCTGTCCCATGAGATTAGTTGATGTGCACATGCTCGTAAGCTGACCTAGATACTGACGGATATATTAAAATATAAAATCTATGCCCTGTGTTTCTGATTGTAATTGTTTTGGACAGGTGAATTGGGCTCTCTCCAATGGCAGATTCGTGGTCCATCCAGGGTGGTGAGATTCTTGTTCCAAGTTTCACATTCTCATAGATGTTTAAACTATCAGTTATGTTTGTTGGGAATTAACCTGTCTGAGTAATGCATGTACAGGGTGGAAGCATCGGCTCTCCTTTACCGGAGGGCAAACGAACAGGACTTCGCCATTAAACCATAACCCAACCAGCCACCAGCCACCAGCAACCTTAAACACAACCTTTCCCTAAATTAAAACTGAAAGATTACAAGACAAGATGATACAACACGGAGAAAAAAATTCCACACGGTGCCTTATATTTGGGTGGTAGTGTTAGGCAAAGCCTAAGACTACTAAGAGAGAGACACATTAACTCCCTATTTAACATGCGCACACAACTACGAGAATGTGTCAAACGAGCCCCGAAAGAGAAAGACCAAGACTGTGCTGAAGCTATGCCCCTCCCCCCATTGACTTTGGAGAGGGAGTTTGGTTAGGTTTGAAACAATCAACTGTCAGATCAATGAGGAGGAAAGAGTGAGATGAATGGGTAAAAATAATTTGGGTAAATTGGGTAAAAATAATTTGGGTAAATTGTGACCGGAGCGGCGGAGTCTATTATACCCGGCTCGAGCTCGAAAGTGTTTCGTTTCTTTTTTTATTTCATTTCTTTCTTTTGCTTTGAATTTTTGGTTGGAATTGCAAGAGAGAACACTTTGGATTTTACTCGAGTTCGTCCCGCCTAATTCGATCTTGCCGTAGAGATGAGATGGGGTAAGGGAAAATTAAATAATGGGCAGAGAGAATGTTCATAACTTGGGAGATTCAAAGGAGAAACAAGGACATGGGAAAAAAGGCTTCGGGTCACATGAAAATGACACCATTAAATCCTTGCAAATACACCAATTTTCTAATTCATTTTTAAACCTCATTTTTCCTCCTTGAACAAGGAAAAAAGAAAAATAATAAAGGATGAGTTTTTATTTATTTTTTATTACTACTAACTCAAGTTTGAATTATGAAGTTTGAGTAAAGTAGGAAGAAAAGGTTTGAATTCTGAATTGTAGTTGTGACCACTTTTTTTTTTTGGATGAAAAATAAGCTTGCAAGTATTTCTTAAAATTCTGCATAAATACACCAATTTTCTACTTCCCTCTTTGTGTTTTTTTAAAATTCAAACAAAATTTTTGTGGTATCAAGGTTTTTTTTTATTCATAAGAAGTTTAATGTTATATAATCTTGAGCATGGGTCAGTTTATTTGGTTGTCAAGTTTATTTGATAGTAGATTTTTAGGGGAGGTAATTTTGAAAAAGTAGATACGTATAGAAGAATAAAAATCGAAATATTTTATTGTTGCAACAGGAATGTTAACAAGGTTATTATTTATTATTATTTTATAATGCATTAACAAGGTTTTAATTGGATTGTGAATTTTTTTTTAAAAAAAAATCTTATTTTTATTTGGCTTTTTTGTTAAAAAATATACTCGCGGGTATATAAATAAATAATTAAATATATTTGAAAAAGTGCTTTATATATATATATATATATATACATTTGACTAGCCTTTAATCAAAGGCAGGTCAAGAGAGCTATTTTGGTTGCTGTGGAACACAAAGGACCTAAATGATATTAGACTCAAACTACCAACTTTAAGAAAATGAGTGTATGTGAATTATATTACTAAATTGGGTTCATGTAAACCAACATGAATTGACCTGTTTTAAATATTTGAGAATGATTTAATCAAAGGCAGTTCCAAAGTTGGACAATGAAATGACATAGAACTAAAATAATTTTTATATATTTAGAGAGATAGTATGATAGGTGAAATTTAAATCTTTAACTTTAAGAAATGAATATCTTAGACCCCGTTTGATAACCATTTGGTTTCTTGTTTTTGGTTTTTCAAATTTAAGTCTATACTCTTTCAAATTTCTACAATGTGCTCCATTCTTCCTATCATTTATCCATTTTTCTTTAAGAAAATAGGAGAATGTTAACAAACTTTTAAAAACAAAAACAAACTTTGGGAAGTTATTTTTTTTTGTTTTTAAAAGTTGGTTGGTCTTCTCCTACTTTCTTAAGGAAAGATGTATACATGGTAGAAATGATGAAACAAATTGTGGTAAATTTGAGAGAAAATAGACTTAAATTTGAAAAACAAAAAACAAGAAACAAAATAGTTATCAAACGGGGCCTAAAATGTTTATGAGTTTAAATTAGCTTCTTACAAAAGGTCTTGGCAAGTAAATGTTGTTTGTAGGGGAGAAAAAAAAAACGGCCAACAAGAACTGTAGTTTATGGTATAATTGTACATCCGATGACAAAAGATCATGGGTTCGAATCCCACATTGTAACTTAAAAGAAAACTAAATTATGTTGATGCAATTCAAGAGATGCAAAAAACTAAGGAACAATTTTGCGAGGGTTACCAACAAAATAACTTGGGATCCAGATAGGTATTTGGTCAAGTACTCCTTATTTGATGTTATCTAGCATCATAAAGATACGAACCCAACCATACATTCAAACGTGGAAAATGAAAAAAAAGAAAAGAAAGGATAATAAGAAAAAAGTAGTGAATATTCTAAAGTGGGTATACAAAATATTAAAATATGGTTCCATCTATCACCCATGCAGTACTCATTTAAACATAGTTAAGGGAATAACCTTTAGTTAATCTTGATTATAAAAGTTTATAAAATTTTCGACACCATTTTTCTTGATGCCACAAGATTCATCGGGTGAAAAAAAAATGTGGCAAACATGATGACCATGTGCATATCTCTGTGACAGTGTTCACTTCAAACATATAAATAATATTTCAAGTGAATCATTTATATTAGTGAAGTTATTTGTCATCACTTATATATTATCTAACCACGTAACTTCATTTGTATCTTTGTTGAAAAAACTTTAAGAAACGCTAATTTAGTGAACCCATCTTTAAAAATAAAATGGCATTTCAAGTGAATCATTTGTCAAACTAAAGAAAGTGGTGAAGATTCAAGTGAAAGGCTAACCAAGAGAAATGTTGACAATTTAATTCACATAGTTTGACCAACGATTCCATTAACTTGTCAATATTTTCTTTAATTTTAAGTGATTATAACTTTTTTTTTAGCTCAACTACAATTAGGAGATAAAATTCAAATTTATAACCTTCTAATCATATAAATACATTTACCTTGAATGTGTAATAGTGATTATAACTTTTTTATATTAAAAGCTAACAAAGCAACTATTTGAAAGAAAAAAATAAAAAATCTATTTTTTTACCTATGCACATCAATATAATTATAAATTAAATGCCTTAATTTTTACAAATTTATTTGGAGATAAGTTTTCAGTTCAATAATTTAGATTACTAAAAGTATTTTGAGTTTTTATGAATCTTCATAATTTATGAGAATAGTGAAAATATAGATCATGTTTTTATTCAATGCGCTTTTATTGTGCTGATATTTGGTCTCGTTTACCTATAAATTTTCAACCTACGAACAGCGATCAAGCCACATCGAATTTCATTCTCTCTCGGATTTATATTTGTTAAAACAGTAAACGTCGGATTATCATAGCAAATTTTTGGGAGCTACTCTCTGGTGCTTATGGCACGAACAAAATGCAAGACTTTTCGATGACTCTCACGTGGAAGTTCCTCCCTCTATATTTTGGAAAAATATTTTTATTCATATGGCCGCTTCTTGGTGTACCAAAGCATCTTCTTTTTGTGATTATGACATGGCTAATATTACGCTAAATTAGAGTATTTTATGTATTTTTGAACATTAACCCGCTTGCTTCTCGGTAGTGCCTTTCTAATATATTATTATCTTTTTTAAAAAAACTAATAATAATTTATGAGAATTAATCTTCAACTCATAATTAAAAATCAAAAAAATAAAAAAAAATCAACAAATACAAATCTACTTTTTAATTTTTTTTTCTTTTTTTGAAGAAAGAAACCAATAGGAAAAATCATCGGCGGCTGTTTTCTTCCTCTTTTCCAAAGCAAGATCTCATCCAAAAACTTCGCCGGTTCCGTTTCTCTTCAGATTCTTTACTCTCAAATTACGTCATTTCCAACAACAGCTCCAAATTCTTCATAGAATCTCTTCGTGATTCTCCGATCTCTTGCACCAAGCTGCCGCAGCTACTGTAAATGGATGTGAAACGGACTGGAAGCCCGATTTATGGTCGCCAATGGAGCACCGAATCAGGCAGCACCGGCGGCCCCGCATCGCCGGCAATGTCGCCGGCGCGCGGCCACCACGGCCGATCCTCCTCCGTCTCCGGAATTTCCAACATTAAGCGCACTCAGAACTTCGCTGCTAAAGCTGCGGCTCAGCGGCTGGCGCAGGTTATGGCTTCTCAGACCGCCGCCATCGACGACGACGACGATGACGATCAGGATGATCTAGGGTTTCGGTATGGTGCTCCTCCTCCTATTTCGTTGTCTAGGAACGCTATTAACGGTGGTAGACTTGCTGTTCCTACTGGGAAAACCACTAGATCTCCCTCTCCTGGAGTAAGTTGATTTCGTTATGCTCTTGTTTGATTCGTTTTTAGTGTAGCTGAAGCTCACTACTTCTGATTCTTTGCACATTACTTTCTGCTCTCTGTTTCCGACTGAATTTTGCTAGAATTAGGCACGCTTACTCGTTGTTAATATCGACGAGCATATTGGTTTAATATACATGTACATACAAGAGATTGTGAGATCAGTTCTTAACTGCAACAATTTTTTTGGGTGCGATCATACCTGCACTGGATCCCATTCGAAACTCCGCAGTTAAGTGGGCTTGGGCGAGAGTAGTACTTAAGTTGGTTGACCACTCGAGAAGTCTCGTGCTGCACCTTTTTTTTTAAATCCCCAAGGGGTAGCGTGGTGGTCGAAAGCTTGAGATTTGAAGAAGGTGTGCTCCCCTCAAAGTCCCGAGACTTACTTGTGAGATATAATTTGTAGTTACCTCACGTTTCTCCATTCCTTCAATATCTCTAATTAGTTAGCGAGACTTACTTGTGACGTAATTTGCCGGTATATTGGAGCTAAGCTCTAATTTTCGGATTTCCAAAAAGAAAAAATCTGTTCTGAGTTTGTTTGTTTTTGCCTTTTAGATTCACGGATCATTTTGTTCAAGAATTGAATGCCTATTTGAGTTAAATTAGCAGGTCCTCCTCATAAATGCTTGTTTGGTGTTTTACATTTGTTCTAGAAATGCAATAGCCAATTTTTGTTTCAGAAGATCACGGCTGATTACAGAGTACAGACAAGTGATTGAATTTTGTTCCATTTTTCTAATTAGTTAGCGAGGAACTTTTTAGAGGAAACTTCTTCTGGTCGTTCCCCTTCCGCTGGGAGATCATCAGTGCCGGTGGCTCCACCCAAAACAACACTGAGGACAGCAACTTCTATGCCGCCTCTAGATCCGCCTTCTTATAAGCAAAGAGAAAAAAGGTAAATCATTGTGGACTATCATTAGAAAATCAAGCAATGCATTTTACTTATCATTGTGGATATGTAACATATATTTTCCATGTTTTGTGTATTCCTGTTATCTGATGATGAGAATGGGATATTTCTGTCATTCTGCAGATTCTCATCGGATACGTTGCGTTTTAATACTAAAGATTCAGGAGATCAGCAAGAATCTTCTGCCCTTCGTGATGAAGTACGTCTTTCACATTATTGTTTCATGTCTGAATCATTTGGTTGCTGTATGACTGTAAATCAGTATTTCCATCACATTGCCCTTTTTCCATTCTCCAAGTACTTAATTTTTAATTTCTCTGTGCTGTAGCTTGATATTCTACAAGAGGAGAACGGGAACATTCTCGAGAAGGTGCTTTGAATTTTCAATTTTCTTTCTCTTTCACTGGTTTTGAGTGTTTTTTGAAAACCCTTTTGTGATTATATATGTATCTGGGTATTGTTTACAGCTGAGACTTGAGGAAGAGAGATGTAAAGAAGCAGAGACAAGAGTTAGGGAACTTGAGAAGCAGGTAATGAATATATCGTTTCAATAGTTGTGTTTGTCATGGAAATTTTTTTCTCAGCAACAATTAGGGTATATAATGCGATTTTGAATCTTTATAACAGCACCAGTATAGCCAGTTGAGAAAGAAAGTACTTTGGAAATTTAGTGTAGTCAACTTGTAAGGAAAAGGAAATGGGAAATTGTTGATATACTGTCATGTGGCGGAAATGAGTAAAACCTTGTGATGTTGAAAGGTGCCAAGTTTCGCTGGTGGCAGTGACACCCACCTAGCCGGATTTGAGAAGTGATAATTTGGTTCTTTCTCAACTTCAGTCAAGAACGTCGTTGCTCCTAGAACCAATAAAAAATAAGTGCTAAGTTTTAGATCAGAGAATTAAATGGACGAAAAAAAAAAGAACTACGGACTTCATTGAGGTTCAACAAAGTGTGAGCTGAAGTGAAGTTGCTTCATCTGATAGATTAGACGTCAAAGTCAGTTTGTGAGCATTAGAGCCTTAACATAGCTCTTCAAATTGGAAGCAGGCTTTCTATGCTAAATTATTTACTTTTGTCTTTACTTTTTTGCTTTGATGGTCTGGATTCGTTAAAAAAAATTAATTCCACTTTTTTAAAATAAAAAAGCTATTTTTGTACTACAGTGACAAAATATGTGGGACTGATGTGTTTCTAAGTTATCAGGTTGCTGCTCTTGGAGAAGGCGTTTCTTTAGAAGCTAAACTTTTAAGCAGGTCAATGCAAGCTTAACGTAGTTTCTTGGTTTATTTTCAATTTTTCCTTGATATCTGTATAATTTGACATCTTGTACTACTAATAATGCAGGAAGGAAGCGGCTTTACGTCAGAGAGAGGTATTTACTGCACGTGATGTGCATGACTTATGATCAAGCACCGGAAGCTTAGTTCTAACTTCTAACCATTGAAATATTTATCGTACCAAGGTTGCTAGGATATGACATTTTTTTCCCCAAAGCTGCCTCGTTATGTTTTAATGATCAAATGGTTTATTTAGATATTGTTTGCAATTTGATGGAAGTTATTGTCTATATATGACCACTGGTTACTATACATTAAACCAGCAAAGGAAATAACATTATGCCTAATGGTACTTTCCATTTCACAGGCTGCACTTAAAGAAGCAAAACAATCGAAGGACGGGGGAGACAAGGAAATTGAATCCCTTAAATCTGATGTTCAGGTTATATTCCTTGCAGACTTGGAATGTTCAGAATATTAAACATAATTATCTTTTACAGATTTATAATAGTGACACTCACGACTACTGGGTTTTGGTCTCTTATTTCTAACGTGAATTAGAAAGCAAAAGAAGAGACTGCAAGTGTTGTTCAACATCTTCATGGAGTTGAACACGATGTGAAGGCTCTTCAGTCTATGACGCAAAGAATGATTTTGACTCAAAAAGAGATGGTACGTTCTTGATTTACCTAAAGGAGACTTTCATGTCAGTTTGTAACTTCGCATTCCAGATTATTATGAATGATTTAACATTTCTTATTTCAGGAAGAAGTTGTTCTTAAAAGATGTTGGCTTGCTCGCTACTGGGGTCTGGCTGCGAAATATGGTAAATCAGAGGACACGCCTATTCATTACTTTTTCTTTTCCTGATTCTAAAGTTTGTAGTTGAACCAAACTGAAATACCATGTTGGTCATTTTTTTTTTTGCATTATATCATCCCATTGTCGGAAATGTGAATATCATGAAAAAAAATTTAATCAGTTGGAAAATTTACTTAGACCTCTATCTAGTTTTGAACTATTGCAGAACATCAGCCTTTCTGTACGAACCTTTTTACTTGTTTACTTATTTGTTTTATTTCTAGTTCGTGGTCAATAGTTCCTTGCAGTTCATTAATCTCGCTTGTTGCTTTGCCATATCTATTTTCATGCCTTTCAGGCATTTGTTTGGATATTGCTGTGACAAAGTACGAACACTGGTCATCTTTAGCGCCACTCCCATTTGAGATTGTCATTTCTGCGGGGCAAAAGGCTAAGGAGGAATTTTCTCAAAAAGGCAAGTTTCTTTTTGGTGGTTGCGCATTATTCATTGATCTTCCTTCCACTACACACCCACAACAATGTGCTATAACTTTTTTTAGTGGTTGTATCATCTAAATCAATATCATGTTACCCCATCCCACAATGCCATTTACATTTACCAGGAGAACTGGATCCTGAGAAAAGGAGCACACTTGTTCCTGATATAAGTGATCTAACTGGAGAAGGAAATATTGAAAGTATGCTATCTGTTGAAATGGGATTGAAAGAACTTGCTTCATTGAAGGTTTCTTTCTGATATATGACTCTCTCTCTCTCTCCTTTTTTTTGGGCGGGGGAAGGGTTTGTGGGACTTTGGGAATTTCAATTATGGTCTTCGACATCACTTTTCATCTTGTCATTGCTATTATTGTTTAATCTAAGTTTAAGTTTGCTTTGGAAAACAAAGGTTGAGGAGGCTATTGTGCTTGCTTTGGCCCAACAGAGGCGTCCAAATTCTGCGCGACAATCTCTCTCAGGTTCCATTTTGTATTATTTTTCCATAAATACTAGTTTCTTATCTACTAAGAGAATTCCTAGGTCATTTGTTACTTTTATCTGATTAAACATTCTCATATATAAACCAATGTTTCTGTTGAGATATGTCTTGAGAGTGTTCAATGCCTTACGCCTTACGATTACTTAGTCGGAATTCTCGTCGTCCGGTTAGCGAGCGGGGGTCTTATCTGTAATAGAGTTTAATGAGAGTGCACTATATGAACTCGAATTAAACCCTAGCCCCCATGATTATCATTCTGTATTTTTCGCCGTCTCCTTAATAAAAATGTTCCCCTTCTCTGCCTGTGGAGTAGCTAACACACCGTTAGTGAACCACGTAAATTATGTGTTCGATTGATTGTTGATTGTCGTTTTCATAACAGTTTCTTTTGAGTTCCATGATTTGTCTTGGTCGAGTGTAGGAGTGCGCTTACCTTTGTTAGTGGATCTGTTTTACTTTCTTCAATTTCTATCTCTCACGTAACACATATCATTTATCAGTTCATACGGTGTAATACATAATGCTATTGCAAATCCCATTTAATCAATTGTACCCTCAATTTCCCCCCTTATTTCGTGAGCATTTTAGCCACAAATTTTTTTAGCTTTCTGAAGATGTCTATTGATAGACAATTTGATGAGAAATCGTAGCTGATCTTATATAGTATACTATTTTAGTGATTTTTTATTTTTTGATCTAATATAATTTTTTAATCATTGTAACATTGAAGAAAATGTTATATATTCATAATTAACCAACTTTAAAATTTTAATTCTCACATTTGGTCGTATCTTTTGCTGAACACTTGTAAACTCATTTTACTGGTGCAGATATTAAATCGCCAGTGGATCCTAAGTTTATGGAGGCATTCGGTATGACATTTTTGTTGTCATTTGATTAGTTCTTAAATTTAGAAGGATAAAAGTTGCTCATTAAATTGCTCCTAACGTTTAATTCTGTGAATTTGATTATAAGCATGGCTATGCTTATGGACTAGAATACTTTTCACTTTTAGCTAGGTTGTTTAGTTTTGATGTATGAAACAATTGTTGAGCATATACTTAACTTAAGATTTATATATGTTACTTTCTTTTACTTTGTATTCTTTATGACTAAAGTTCGATTAGTGTTTTATTTCAGAATTGAGCCCAGAGGAATCTGAAGATGTTCTTTTCAAAGAGGTACTTCCATTTTTCCTAATCTGTAGTTGCATGACATAGTTCATCCTATTCCTGTTAGAATATGTTTTCTTAGCACACCAACGCCTTTCCTGCATCCATTTCCACACGTACCCTGTCACTGAGGAGGGCAACCCTCTTTGACCTTTGTTACCCTAGTCACTCGCGACGATTTAGTTGTTATGTTTGGCACTGGCATTTCATGTAAATGATACTTGGAGTGAATTTTTTGAGGTGCCATTAGATTATTTTTTAAGAAAAAAAACCCTTCACTTCTCATTGCTTGTAGTCTAGTCCCTGCAAAAACGTGGTGGTCACAATAATCTTTGTTAAGCAACCTTCGTCCACGCTATTTTTGGTACTGGTGGTAAAGGAATGGAACTGCTACGAACTTATGATTAGACTTACAACGACTACCTTATAACTGGATCAAAGTTTAATTAAAAAAAATGCTCTTCAATTTCTGATCTACATGTGTCATAGTGAACCAAGAAGTCATAGGTTCAATCCCCCTCTCCCTTGTTGAACTCAAAAAAAAAAAAAAAATCTGATTATGGATGTGAGATATTCTTGGCATCCAGGCATGGCTTACATATTTTTGGAGAAGAGCCAAAGCTCATGGCATTGAAGAAGATATTGCAAAAGAACGACTTCAATTCTGGATTAGTCGCAGTGCTCACTCTCCTTCATCTCATGATGCTGTTGATGGTAAGTTTTGAAGATCTCAATTACTTAACTTTGCTGGGATAGATTTATAATTTATTAATTCGAGAACTTTAACCATTATGGATTAACCTAGTGGTCAAAGAGAGTCTTGAAAATTTAAGAGGTTATGGTTTCAATCTTAGGTGACCACCTATCTAGGAATTAAATTTTACGGGTTTTTTTGACAACCAAATGTTGTAGAAGTAAAATTATGAGGATAGTCGAGGTGCATATAAGTTGGTCCTGACACTCACGGATTAAAAAAAAAACTAGGGAATTTAACAACGTTGTACTGCCAAAATCCTATACTCTTTTCATTTTCTTACATTCCTCTTTTTCTTGTAATTTGTTTGTGTTTGATCGACAATTTTCAGTTGAGCAAGGCCTCATAGAGCTCAAGAAGTTGGGGGTTGAGCGTAGAATGTGGGAAGCCTCACGTAAAGAGAATACTTGAAGAGGCTCTACTCAAAGACATAGCCTTAGATAATACGTCGTTCCGATTCTAAGTCCTCATTTCCATTTTAAGATTTGTTGTGCTGCTGCTTTTTATTCGATTATTTGACTACGACGACGACTTCTCCGTATATCGCAGCACTAGTGAAAAGTTTGGTGCCTTCATATGCCTATAACAACACAAGGGAATAGCAGCTATCTTAGTCCCCTCTTATCATGTTCTATATAAATGTTGATGTACCTTCTTTCTCCTAATATAATATAGATCCCATGCATTGAGCCACTGATATTAATTTCTCTTTCTGCATTTTAGGGAAGAAAATAAAATCACTTCCTGGTTCAATTACACAATACTCTTTCACTATCCTGAGAAGGAAATACGGAATAAAAAGGAATTAAAAAGGTGAAACCATCATAGAGTGGTTTAGTGGTCAAAGAGGATCTTGGGGTACTAAATGTGATTGATACAATCCATGATGGTCACCTACAAATATCGTAGGATCAGGCGGTATATCCTGTAATATTAGTCGAGGTATTCTGATGGTTGATGCTACAAACATTTATGAATTCCCCTTTGTGTAATCGGTTGAAGTTAACCCATCGAATGACAAGTTAGAGAGGCAAAGCTACAATGCACTCCTCGTTGATGATTTAACAAGTTAAATAGTTGTAGTACAAGAAGCAAGCACGAACAAGGACATAGTGACACCAATTTTTTAGAAAATTATAAGATATGGATACGTCAAGAACATGTCATTTATTATTTAATTTTATTGTATAATATTAAAAAATCAGATCCAAATACTCTAAATTTTAAGAAAATAAAAAATGATAATTTAAGTAGCATTTGAATTGAACTAAGTTATATTAGTTCATTTTTTAAATCACTAAATGTGCACTAAAGTAAATGAAACAAAATTTATAAGAAAGTTTAACCTTGAACTTCAAATATCTTTGAAAAAAAAACCTCCAAAATATTTTAGTTTTTTTTTCTCATTTCTTTTCTCCCCATTCTTTCTCTTTTTCATTTTTATTTTCTTTCATTCTTTCTCTTTTCCATTTTTGTCCATTTATCTTCAACGAGTTACTATCAACTACCTCCACCAGCATCAAGACTCCGAAAAGTGTTTAGAAGTATTCGTGTCTGAAAATGGGCATAGTTTTAAGGTTTTGGTTATTTCATTAAAACACAACTCAGTTTACACAATCAAATTACCAGTAATCATTGCAAGAACATTTCCCCTGCTTAAAGTGGTGGAATCTGTTCGAATCTCTAACGACTATATCCCGACCTGTCTCCAATGAGACCTCCTTGGCAAACTCATGGCAGTCTTTGCAAGCTCTGAGGTTCTTGAAAACCCAGATGGGAGCTTTACTTGGCAAGGATATGAGCCCAAATGCAATGGCAAGTCTCTCACTATGAACCAGAAGTTGTTCTTTTCGATCTCGAAAATCACATGCTAAATCCTCTTCTGTTATAATAGCAGTTTCGCCATTCTTATCTTCAAAATTTATCTCCTCCAGTTTTGAGTATATCTGATCTGTTTGAGGATGGTGTCGATCGCCTACTACGAACCTGTGCGTCGAGCCTTTGACGGTTATCCAACTGCAGCTGAGTTCCTTCTTCAAGTTCTTATCAGTCATTTTCTTTCTTACATGAGCTGCTTCTTGCCATTTTCCAAATGCAGCATACAAATTAAACATGGTTACATAACTGGCTGTGTCCTCTGGATCCAGTTTAAGGAGGTTTTCAGCTGCAGTCTTCCCGATCTCAAGGTTCTTGTGGATCCAACAGCCACCCAACAAGCTTTTCCAGCTCATCGCATCGGCATTGACTGGCATACTGTTTATCAACTCAAGGGCATCATCCAGGAGGCCCGCACGTGCGTATATATCAATCATACAATCATAGTGATCAATTGTAGGTTCTACGCCGTATACAGTTCTCATAGAATCCAGAATCTGCCTGCCTTCTCTTACCAAGCCTGAATGGCTGCACGCGGTCAGTACCGCTATGAACGTTACAGCATTTGGCCGAACCCCAGATGCCTGCATTTCAGTGAAAAGCCTCAAAGCTTCAGAAGCATAGCCATGATTTGCATAACCACATAACATAGCAGTCCAAGCAGTAGTGTCTGGTTTATCTAGTGATTTGAAGGCTTGAAAGGCATAATCTAATCTACCACATTTGGAGTACATTGTCACCATTGCACTCTCTCCAAATAGGTAAGAAATTAGCCCCCTTTTTATTGCATCAGCATGAACTTGAGTACCAACATCAAAACATGTAAGAGCAGAACAAGCTTGAAAAATGCTGGTATAGGTATAAGAATTCAAAACCACACCTTCACACCTGATAGTTTTAAATGTCTGTAAAGCATCACCAAATTTACCAATTTGGCAATATGCTGTTATTATGGCACTCCAAGTAAAATCATTAGGCTCTTGAATTCTCTCAAAAGTTTTAAAAGCAGATTCAAAACTTGCACATTTCACATAGAAATCCACAAGAGGAGTTCCCACAGAAACTGCACTGTCCAACCCAACTTTAGCACAGTAACCATGAATTTGCATCCCCAACTTCAAATCTTCTAAAGCAGCACATACCTTGAGGACAATCGAAAACACAAACTCGTCGAGTTCGACGCCTTCCCTAACCATCTCCTCAAAGAGTGCTGGAACATCCTGCAGTTTGTCACTTCGCAACGAGTATCCCACCATCAATCCAGTCCAAGCCACCTTGTTCTTTTCAATCATCTGATCAAAGACGCACTCGGCTCCCTCTAGCCAACCACACTTAACATACATGTTCAAGACCGCAGTCTCGATCGATGCATTCGGGCTCAGTCCATGTTTAAACACATGAGAATGCATCTGTTTGCCAAGGCCCAAGATAGAAGGATGATCAAAGGAACTAAACAGACTTGTGAAAATGGATTGGTTGGGCGTAAACCCGGATACCTGAATTGCCAAAAATAACTTTACAGCTTCATTCAAAAGCCCATGCTGTAAATATGCAGATATCATAATAACCCACGACACCAAGTCTCTCTCAAGCATTTCATCGAACAGTTTCCGGGCATCCAACAAGGCACCACAATCACAGTACATTTTCAAAGCACAATTCTGAAGAAAACCAGGTGGGTTGTTCTCAGTTCTCATCAGCAGTTGATGAATAAATTTACCATCCTGTAAAGCCTTGAGATTTCCACACGCTTCAAGAAGGCATTTGAACGTTTTGGCAGTGACAGAAACGCCTGTCCCGTCCAATTCTTGGAGAAATTCTCGAAACTGTTTGAGTTTCCCAGATTTTGCTAAAGAAATCAAATGCACATTTTCAACTTGGCCATCTGGGAATTTCTCTGGCGATGATGCGCGTTTCAATGATACCCATGATGGGATTTGAGTAAATTTTGCTGATTTCAGGGCTGGAATCTTGTTATTGTGATTTGCTGATGATGAAAGCTTGGTGGGTGCTACATATTGGGAAGGAAGTAGAGAATACATTCGATGATGTTCTCGAAATTGTTATGGAAATCTCAACAATTGATACATTGAATATAAATTTGAAGACAAAATATCAAACTTGGAAATATTGACCCAAATTTGAATGGACTCTAACAATAAAAACTTTTAGATTAATTTAAATAAAAACTTTCAACCTTACTTATGAATTTATCTCAATTCATGCACACTCATCTTTTTATAAAGAATCACTTCCATCAATTAAAATAAATTTAATACAATTTAAATGTTTAATTATAGGATCACAAACTGATCTGTCTTTACAAGTTGAGCATGACTATTTAAGCTGACAGAGCAGCAATAAATGAAAACGATTATAAAAATCGAACTTCCAAATCATGGTCTTAAAAGGATATAGTATTATCGAAACTTAAAACCTATTATCGCCACTAACATTGGGTTTTAGGGTTATGACCTTATATTACATTTTTCTTTTTTTCATTTAGTCGTAAAAAAAAAAAAAAAAAAAAATCTCTCTTATTCCATGGTTCTTTTATGGGCTATGGGCCTTAAATTGTAAGGAGATCTGAACCGGCCCAAAAAGAAATCTTGGGCCTCGCCATAATGCTTTTTGAGTTTCTTCTTCGACAAAGTTTCAGACCAAGGTTTCTTCTTCAGCCATAGCCATGGCTTTTGCAGCTTGAGCTTCAACGCATTTGCCTGTTATCAAGTTTGAACAGTGAATAGAATGGAAAGATTCTTCTCAGTGCAGCAAATTCACTCTCAATGCGACTCTTCCCACTCAATCAAGCTGATTTCAGGCCCCCCTTCCAGGTACAGATCCATATCCCTCTCGCGTTTCTTCTTCATTTCGTTGAATTCATTCAAGTTTTCTTCAAATTTCGCAGCGGAAAGACCTCATTGCTGTTTCAATTTGCTATCAATCTGGGTTTGGAGGGAAATGTTGCGTTCATCTGCAGCCGCCGCAAATTAGAGAACAAACCGCCATATCTCTCGCAGGTAATCTCTCTTTTCCTGTATCTCTGTGTTGTGATTGTATAGAATGGAATAGAATGTTACATAATTTCTGAAACTTTTTAACATCCAGGGAGTTGATCCAACATCTGTAACCTTTCAGCGCATACAAATGAAGTCGGTGATTGTTTCGTTCTTTTAACTTGATTGTTCTTTAGTTGCTTAAATTGAACATGTATTCTCTGTAATTATGAATTTCAAGGTATTTAGAGGACGAGGAAGGAATTAAGAAGTTCTTCTCTGCATTTCACTTGCATCCTACACTTCCTGTGGCTGTTGTTATTGATGATTTTGGAGATTTCTTCGAGGAAAGGTCTTTATAATTTCCCATATTTTATGTGCTTTACTGTGTAGTTCTTGATGTTTTTTTATTTCCCTTTTGAACTTCACCTTTGGTTTTAAAGGCGATGTCAAGAAAAATATGCCAATCCTCGAGGAAGAGACTTGGCAATGGTTAGAACACTAGCTCTTTGTCACAATGCTGTGAGCCTAGCAAAGTAGGTTTGCATCTCTTAGAACTTTCAATGGTTCTTCTGTGCTGGTTCTAATTTGAAAGATTTTTCAGTCAGAGTAGGCCTTGCCAGCTTGTGTTGTCTGATACACACCATGGAGAGTCCCCAAGGTTGATTTTCATTTATAAGAGATGGGTTTCAACCATTTTCACTATTAGAGGTTAGTTTCAGGCTTTCCAGCCGACTGATTGCTCAACCCATATTCAAACCAACTGCTCTTGTTTTTTTGTTATCTGTGTTTTGATATGGTAATTTCAGAAAGTACAGATGTCCCCCAGGGGTGGCACAATAGTTGAAGACCTAGGTTTTGAAGGTGTGCTCCCCTCAAGGTTTCAGGTTTGAGATTCACTTACGACATTAATTTGTAGGCACCTCCTGTGTCTCCATTCCTTTGATGTCTCCCAGTACCTGGCCTAGGGACGAGCGTGGTTGCCTTGAGTATAGAGGAGTAAAGCTATGATTTCTCGGTTTCCAAAAAAATAAAGAAAAAATCAGAAAGTACAGATGATAGGTGGAGCAAACTGATTGTGTGGTCTTCATGATGGTTAACTGATAAGCCATCTTGATTCTTGACCTTCTGTTATTGAATTAGTTTGGATTTATGTTGAAGGTGATGGTTCTGGTTGGTTCACCCTGAGAAGTATAAACAACTGTGGAAATGACTGTTGTTTGAGGACTAGAAGTGCAAAGTACTCAATTGCTCTTCAGTTCCTGAGTTTAGAGGAAATCGCTGAAGACGGTAACGAACAATGAAATTCATGGCAGCTTGAGTACTTCATCTGTAAGTAAATACGTATGCTTACCTTTTCTTTTTAGGACTTCTACGCTATGTTACTGTTGATATATTAGTAGTTGTATTAAAAAAAAAAAACCTTCTGATATCAATCTCATTATTATATGATATAAGTGTCCATACAACTTTTATGATGGGCGATTAATTGTTGTCTATATATTCTTACTAAGCAAATCATGTTTTTCCATATCTCAATCTTGAAAGTTGAAACAGCTTGAAATTATTTTAGTTTTTCCACTAAACAAGAAAACAGTTTTATTGATAATGGAAGATCAGTGCCTTTCAGCTGATCACTAAGAACTCCCTTTGTTGTGCTATTATGATACCATGTATTTCGAGACGAGATGCTGTAAAGTTCTTTCAGAATATCAAAGTATCGATTAGTATTAAAGAACTTTGTAGTCTACAAATAATTTACAAGCATAAGAGAAAGTCAGCAAAAGGAGGGGAAAATAGAAACAAAACAACTGAAATTTGGCCCTGGGATCTGGGATCTAGGATTTCGACCCTTGTTTATAAGTGCTAGTTCCAAACAAGATTTTTCTAGTAAACTCCTTTTTGATACTCTGGATCACAGAACTCGCCACCCAGATCGTCACAAGCCTCCGCCGGAAAAACTCTGCCGGAATCATTAAAATTCAAGAATAATATGTCATATATCACATAGAAGTATAAATAAGTGTTGTTTCATAGGAAATGAATTAGTCGAATTGGGTTGTTGTGTAGAGATCTTACGTCTTGGGACTGTCATATTGTAGATACTCTCTATCAACAGGCTCTGAAACGCTACCCCCTTTCTTGGCCTCAGGTTTTAGCTTAACTTCAGGATACATATCAACCTCACAAGCTTCCCCTCCAACAGTGTCACAAGCCTCAGCTGGAAAAACTCTGCAAAAACAGACAGAAGAGCAAAATGAAGGGCATCGAATCGGACATATTGTAAGGAAGCAATGACAAACAGAATGGTTTGGCTTACGAGGAGACGGAGCTGTAGTCGACGGTTGCTGGGTCTTGTCCAACCGCGCTTGCCTTTACGTGTAGGGTGGGACGTTGAGTTTGAGAAGTGGGGTGCCTTTGCAGGGACCTTGTAGGGATTGAGAAGACCATTGGTTTGGTGGTTGGTGGAAAGAGGGAGCATGATGATGATGGAGGTGCTAGGGAAAGAGCTGCCTGAAACTGCATGATGAAGAATGGTTCAATCTCCTTTGGAGTGGGACTCAGATTTATAAGGCTAAACAGATAAAGGTGGCAAGATATCTCGTGACTGGATAAGGTTATGGATCAATAATGTATAGAGGAAAAGGAAACTAGTGGTTGTGAAGCTATCTATGGTAGGGCGTAGGGGTGTACATGATCGAGATTGAGTTGGGTTTGAGGAATTTTTTGGATAACCTAATTTTGTTCAATCTGTTAACACGTTCAATCTTATACATTAGAGGAATCTAACCTAATCTTTTATTTTTGGGTTGGATTGGATTCTTAGGTTGTGTAGAAATTGTCGATTTTTTTGTATCCTAGTGAATAAATGTATTATTGTTGGATTTTTTTCTCTTTATGTATTATCAATATTTGATTAATATATTTTGGTTCGATTTATCTTTTTGGCGAAAGAACTTAAATATCTGAGAATCTGCCACACTTAGAGCATGCTAGTAAAGTCGGTCATGTGCCATAATAATCCCATCAAAGGGATATTTATTTTATATTATTTTATTATATTAGTGGAGCCAAAGATTCAATATTTTTTTGTGTGGTTGTTAGCCAGTCAATTTGGATTCCATTTTAACTTGAACCCAACCACCTAAATAGATCGTGATAACCTAGAATGGTTCACACATTTATTTTTTTGATAAATTCTTATAAAGAGAAAATTTGTTGTAAATAGTAAATTCAAGAATTTTTATTTTAATTATTTTATATATAGTAAAATATTAAGTATTTAACTTGGTACTTAACTTGATTGACGTTTATTATTTGAAATTTCATTTAATTTTTCATTTAATTGAACTTTATCTGTTTCACTTGATTTATCTAATTGAAATCTATCAATTTTATGACTATCAATTTAAGATGATTAATTTGTTTTGTTATATTTTAATTTTTTTAAACAAAATCTCCCATAAAATAGGTAGAGGGATAGATTCAAACTCTTAATTATATCTTTAATTGAGAGTAAAAGCTTTATGATAGTTGAACTATGTCTATATTGTTCTACTATCCTTACCGTTTTTTTAATGGTTAGTCTTCGACCAAGAGGTTACAAATAAACTAAAAATAATTTAGTTTTATGAAGAATTTCAGTTTGAACTTGCATATCAATTATAGAAAAAAGAACAAAACTATATTCAATCACATTAAACCATTTTCTCAAAAAAAAAAAAAAAAAAAAAAAAAAAAAAAAAAAACACACCCAACCATCCTGAAAAAATTTAGTAGCCATGGTGCTCTTAAAAAGCTAAGAGGAAGGTAAAGAGTTCAATCCATGACTATCACCTATCAAGAAATTAATTTTCTACGAATTTTCTTGACATTTAAATATCGTAAGATTAGACGATATGTCTCATAACAATAGTCGGAGTGTGCACAAGCTGACTCACACGAATATCATAAAAAATAAATACTAAATCACATTAAATTTATCATGACAAGCATAGGGTTTTCCACGGTATTAATAAAAGACTGTCCAAAAAACGGTTATGGATGAAAAAACAGATCACAGAAGGAAGGTCAGCAGAGAAGCAATGAAGTAGGTCACAGGTGGGACATTTCTTGGTCCGAGGTCGAGCTGCTTTTTAATTTCGAAAAAAAGTTAAAATTTAGTCACAGTAGAATCAAAAGTTAGAATTCAGTGTCTACGATTGAATAAAATTTGAAAAATAACTAACAAATTGATTATGCGATAAGATAGCTAACAATCACATACTTAATTATTAGGGTGTGTTTGGATAGAGAAGTTTAGGTACAACAAAATATTGGTTAGGAAAAGTTTTGAAGGATTTGAATAATATAAACTATTTGTTTGGTATGGAAGAGTTATGAGTGGTCGAGATTATTTCCTAGTAATTGGTAGTCCATATAATTAGTAATTTAGAATTCATTTAAAGAAAAGAAAAATAGTAGTTTGTAAGCATTTTAATTTTGTTTTTTAAATGTAGTTTAGAATTCATTTAAAGAAAATGAAATTTTAAGCAACGAAAAAATAGAAAAACAAGCCCGATTGTTACGATAGAATGACAATTATTAATTTACTACTTTGTCCTTCCTATATTTCTAAACTTCACAATTATAATAAATAAAATTTTAATATATAACAATTTTAATCATTTTTACCCTAATTAAGACTATGTTTTTTGGATAACCCTAATTAAGATATTATACATCTATGTTTAAAAAATAGGAAATTTACACTGTATAGCAAATTTTCTACTCTACATTAGAATTATAGCAACTTTTTAAAAATATTGCAAATGTAGCAACTTTTTTTTGATAGACTCTATCAAACACTATTGATGGAGTCTATCAGATGCTATTGATAGAGTCTATCAGACACTATTTATGAAGTCTATTGATGAAGTCTATAAATCTGATTTTGCTATATTTGCAAATATTTTTAAAAAGTTGTTATTTATACAGTTTTTTTATTTTATTGTAATATACATGCAAATTCCTCAAAAAAAAATAAGATAATACTTAGTGAATATCACATAAATTAGTTGAACTATTAATTTCGTAAAAAGTTATTGCCGTAAAAGTACTCATAGCTTAAAAGCATCTTAGTTTATCCTCTCAGCCAATTTCATTAGACGTAAGGTTTAGATTTGGGTACTATTTTAATTTTTAAGGAAATAAATAAAATTGGTTGCATTTTATTCTTTAGCTAATTAAATATTAATTACAATATTATTATTCTTTATTTATGCACATAATCATATATTAGATCGAAGTTAGTTGGCTTTCTTGTCTTATTCTCTGTTGCGTCCACCTTTCTTCTAACATTTTATTTAAATATCCCACCTTATTTTCAGCTTCTTTCCTAATCTTTTTCTTATGTCTACACCAAAATTAATTCATTTCCATTAAACTTTAGCCTAAATTATATAATAAAAGAGCACCTCAACTTTACCTCTAGTTTTTTTTTTTTTTTTTTTTTATTTTTTATTTTTACTTCAGTTTATGAAATATATATTTAATCAGAATTCTTTTTTATAAAATATATTCTGATTAAAAAACAATAAATATCATCTAAGGTATAAAATATATTTAATCAGAATCTCCCATTCCCAAGATGTTAAAAGTTTGAAATTCTCTACCTCAGATGATATTTATTGTTTTTTTCAAAAGTTTTTTTTTAATATAATAGTATTAGTGATGGGAGATTCGAACCTATAATTTCATGGTTACTAGGTTGTACAAGATGTCAGTAGAACTATGTTATTGTTAGCTTTTTTTATATTATTTTTGTCTTTCATCGATATGTTTATTTCCGTTCTAACAATTTTTACAAAATGTTGGTCGAAAACACACTAACCATTCGAATTGTGTTTTTTAAAACTTAAATCACTTAAAAGATGTTATAGATTCAAAGTTTCCCTTAAATTTTATTTTTTATGAAATTTTCATATTGTGTACTTAAATAAATTGAACAATGAATTTAATTCAATACTTATTATTTAATTATATTTGGAAATGAAAGAATTTGAATTCGCAACGTCTTAATTACTAAATTATACATTATGATATTTCGTTGATGATTTTAAATTGAAATAATAGTAAGAATAACTAATAATCTTTATAAAAAATGTGAATTATTCTTTTAAATAGTCAATTCATTTTGAGATAAAACTTGATACTATTTAATATTTGGAAGCTATATTGGGAGAACATATCATTAACGAGTCCCTTTATTGTACTAAAAATAGAAATTCATGAATCAAAATTTGTATAATTAAAATAAGAGATAAAAAAGAGAGAGACTCAAGTATACAAGAAAAGGGTAGATGGCAAAAAATGAAAATGGTGTATAAGCTAGTGCTGTCTTGTGAACATAAATAATAAGATTTACAAATATTGCAATCTGTATAAAACTAGAAATATATGAAGAAAAAAGCAAAGCAGAAAATGTGGTAAAATATAACTCTTTAGTTTCTATATCCTTATCTGTGTATGGGAAAACCTATAATTTCTAAACTCTCCACTAATCTGGTCATAAAGGCAGAGATAAGAGAAAACCTTGAAGCTAATCAATCAATCCAGGAGAGAAAAATGCTGTTGCTTATGTACATCTACTCATCTGGATTGTCTGCTTTTCTACATCTTATCCGCGATCCTGCCTAGAGCGTCTGCGAGCTTGTTAAGAACCACGACTAACCCATCGGTGTGGTGCTTTCGCTGCTCCCGGTCCAGCTGAAAGTTCATGTTTTGGGCTTCGAGTTGCGCGGTCAGCAGTTTCCCATTCTTTTCTAGGATGCCAATCAGTTCATTCTGCAGGATGGCTTCTTTGTCTCCGTTGAATGCAACACGCTTTCGTTTCCGTCCCTCTTGCGACGTCGATCCCGCCTCGGGATTTTCTGCTGTTTCTTTGTTGTTTCGTGTGCCTGTTGAACACCAGATTGAGTTCACGATAAGTTATGCCTCAATCCTCATGAATTGTCTCAACTCTTTGGCAATATTATTTGAGTTCAGAGAAACAAAAGACATCAATCTATCTCTTCATAATGTTAGACTCAGTAGCTTGCCAAAGCACACAACACCTCTAACAAACAAACCTAATTCAAGTATATAGAACCTGACGTTTCTAATCGATTCAAACTAGTGAATGGTAAGTTCAATAAATAGACGTCGAGCCACAAAAATGTGTTCTCTATCCAAAATATGTTTGCTCGCAGTAATTGTGACCTCACGGAAGTATCGATGACCACATAAAAATTGCACTAATACCAACTTTCTTGTGGTAGTCATTTCGAATGAGCAAATAGAAGGTGGCAACTAAAGAGGGCAGAGGTTTGGATAGGAAAGGCAGTATTGGTTCAAAGTTTAGAAGACTATAATCTAGAGAGATTGAGTTCAAGCCATAAAGACCGAATGACTAGGATTTAATATCCTACAAGTTATCATGACAACTAAATGTTGTAGGGTCAGACAGTTGTCTCGTGAAAATAGTTGAGATACGTGTAAGTTGGCTCATATCAAGTATTAGCAAACGAACACTCAAACTGTGGCCACTATAAGCAGATGGCAGAGCCGTGTGAATTAGGACATCAACTGAAACTTCATTATCATAACGTAAGATGAACAAAAAGAATTCAGAAACATGGATGTTGGTAATGGAAAGATGGTGGTAAACATTAGGATCCACGAACGTACAGACACAAAAATCTCAGTGGGCACTTTAAAACAGTACTGTGAAGGATTCTAACTCAAAATTTGAAGCACACAAGATCAAACATATCAAATCAGCAATCTAAACAGCCAGTGTTACATTGACTTGATCATTAATCCACAATGAAAAAGACCTAAACAAGAACAAATCCTTGTAGTTGATGAACACAGCACATGGATTGAATCATTGAACAAACATTAATTCTAGAGAAAGGGATTAAATTACAACAGAACCCCAGAATAAATATGTATTCAAATTGTACTGTGAGCTTATTACCTTGATGATCAGGACAACCTTGATTGGTGGGTTGGTATAGCTTCTCTGTAAATCAAAAGGGAACAGAAATTGTAATGAGAAATTGACAGAGCAGCTAAAAGAACATTCGAAGCCGACAGAATATATAAAATTGTTTTATATAAAGCTGCAAGAATCTCAACACACAACCAGATTTAGAATGAGAATTAAACAAATCAAAAGAGATTTGAATCGACCCATCTTCGCAAATTACCTGATAAAGGTGTCGGAGCCGGAAGAGCCGGAAGGGCGGCCGGAATCTCCCCGATGGGGCTCCGGCTGCTTTCGTCCGGTTCACAATCGGAAAACAAACCGTCGTCCACCGCCGCCGTTTTGGAACTGTCGAAAACGTGCTCCGGTTCAACGTCCGGCTTTCCGTCGTCGGAATTCGGGGTTAAAGTGAGAGCGGAGGCTGGGACCGGACCAGGAGCGAGGGCGAGAGCCAGAGCCGGCGACGGCGAATGACCCGAACCGGAATCCAAAATATCATAAACCTCTTTATCGAAAAACCCAGGCAATTTCCTCTCGCGTCTCAAATCATTCCTCATAACCCAATACGATTCAGCATCTTCCCTAATTTGAGATTCCCATTCCTTGATCTTCTTGAAATCGCCGGCCAAATTGCTCCATCGTTTCCGGCACTGGACCGGTCCCCGGTTCACCCCATGCCTTTTACAGTAGGTCGAAACCGAGGCCCACTTCGGCTCGACCTGGCCGGAGCCGAAGGCGAGACTGGCGGCCCGGCCGCCGCGAACCCTGGTTTCCGCGACTTTCTTCCCCTGAATGAGAACCAGAATCTCCTGGCGGGTCCACCGTGGCAGACGGGGGGTTTTGCTGCCGTCGTCTCCGCCGTCAGTTGACATCGGCCGGGCGTCAACGCCATTACTGACGCCGTCAACGGGAGTTGGGCCGAGGCTAAGCTGTTGCAAAGTCATATAAGAGCACGTGACTTTAAACGGGGTTTTTTTAGGGAGGCTCCGTTACGCTGTTCGAGACCGGTTCAGTTTGTCAGAACATTTCTCCGTAATATAGAGAGAGAAGAGGAGAGAGAAAGAAAGAGAATTATGAGGAAAATAAAAAAGAAAGAATTAGGAAGGGAAGGTTTTTATTGGGATTTGCCTTTAATGGCCTTGTGATTGGGTTCTTATTTCAAATTGGTTTGGTTTTATTTTGAAATATATAAAATTAAATGGGCTGATGCTTGTAGATTGCAGCAAATTGACCCTTAACTGCTTCTTAAGGTTTTCCTAATTGCAATTAATTCAAATTTAATAGCCTCACGAAATCTTTCTTAATTATGATTACAAAAAACAAAGAAGCTTTTTCTTTTTCATCGCTACTTTTTTAAAAAATTGTTGTCACCAAAAACAGCCATAGTTGAATGGGCATCATATTTATCCATAACCACAAAATTATAAATTATGAATTTGAATTTTTAAAAAGGTTTGCACTTTAAAAATGAACTAACAAAAAAAAAGAGCACTTGGTTCTACCTTTCTATATTGTTTTTTTGGAAAAAATATTTGTTTATTCTCTAAGTTTAGAGTTAAGTTTTAATTTGATCATTATATTTTAAAATTTTAAAATTTTATTTTTGTCATTTTAATAATATTAACTTTTACTTCTTTAAGTAACAAATAGCCTATTTCCCGAGTTTCAAACTCAAGGAAAGCCCTTTTCTTACACTTTGCCCACGTAATATGTTTTAGCTCGTTATTTCTGCTCTCTTCTTTATTATTGATTGAAGCTTCGGGAAAGGAACGAAGAAAGACAAGGATCGGAGCTTAGCCTATTTCTATTAGTTTCTATGTAAAGGTGCGAAGCGGCGAGACTGGAAAGGTGCAAAGCTGCTTGACCCACAAATAGCTAGTTGTATCATGTAATATTAATTAGAATGGTGAATAAACTAAATTTAAATGTCAATACATTAATAAAGTTATCATTTTAATTTTCATGTGAATTTAATTTTTAAATACAAAACAAATATTAAATAAAATTTAAAAATATACAAATCGACTAAGTATGATTGGAGATTACAAACTCTATAAAAACGAGACTATTGTTCTTAAATAAATAGAGTCTAAATATTGATTTTCAAAAATCCAACTTATTTTCATCATCTCTTTTAGTTTCCTTAAAAGACTAAAAATACTATTTTCTTACTTTCTTTTGAAGGCCATGGCATTTTTTTTTTTTTTCTTTCCCATTTGGTCCAACGGTTGATTTTGTGGGTAAATTATTTTGCAACATAAATGAAAGAAAAAGATTTTATTTTTGTTAATTAATATCCTAATGGAGTCATTAATGTGGAAGTTAAATCCTCATAAATATTTAACCCTAAAAAGTGGATGAGCACAAGCAAAGCATGAGGGGGTTGGGCTACAAGTTGACAAGGGCATCATCCTAATTCATAGCCCTACCCATTAACTCAAATTTCTTCAACTTTACTTTTTTGCTAATCAACCACCCTTACACATTAAATCACTTGTCCTAATCTCCTCTTAGTGGCTAATGCTTGATTAAGTTAATGGATGTAGGGCCCCCACCCTCTAACAAAGTCACTTTTATTGTATTTTTATATCTTTTATTGTTTTTGTTTTTGTTTTTCATTTTCAAAATAATAATGGATGAGGCCACCACTCTCCCTTCCCTACAAACCACTAATACTATCCCTAAATAATGCCCTTTTTCCTTCTCATTCTCTCAAAAAAAGTCCAACCAAATAAAACTGAAATTATTATTTTAAAGAATAAAATATAACTCCAAGTTAGAGTTTATTCCCATAATTCCAAAAACTAAAGTTTAGTTTTTACAATGGGAAGAAATATAGAATTAATAAGTCTATATAATTCAAAAACTCAAGTTGATCTAATTTTAAAAATTATAATTTAATTTGTATGATTCAATAAAAGCAAACCATTTTTTGTGATTTTTATTTGTCAACATAATTATTTATATATTAACGATGAGAATATGAGTTAAATAATTGATATAACAAAAAAATTATATCATTTATGTATGAACACTAAATTTCAATACTACAATAAAAACTATATTTTCGTTTTTTTTTTATAAAGATAGATATTAAATCCTAATTTTTAAAATCATCTAACTTTCTTAAAGAGACTAAATTCTAAATCTAGAAACTAAACTTTAATTTTTGAAACCATAAAAATTAAATTATAACTTTCTTCAAACATAGAAATTAAACTTATATTTTATTTTAAATTAAATTCATTCACTTTTGTTTAATTTTTAAGGAAATTTGAACATGTAACTTTGTAATTACTAGTTTATAATGATATTTATTATGTTTTTGTTGGTTATAGCTTAACATAGAAATTCAACTCGTGTATACATTTTCATATACATATATATATATACATTTTCATATACATATATATATATACATTTTCATACATATATATATATATACATATATATATATATACATATATATATATATATACATATATATATACATATATACATATATACATATATATATACATATA
>JBBMEF010000003.1:11626966-11639723 GCA_037832685.1 Sicyos baderoa
TAGATATTGAGTTAAAATTAAAATAAGTAATAAAATATATATTGATCAAACATATTTACTAAATGAATAGTACATTTCTAAAAAAAAATGAAAAATAGAAACTCAGCTTTACTTAATCCCTCTACCAAACAACAGTCAGCTTTACTTAATCCAGTTTAACTTAATCCCTGCACCAAACACAGATTAACTTAATCCTTAGACTAACTTAATACTCAGACTAACTTAATACCTATTAACTTAATTTTAATCTCTCCACCAAACACGCCCTAAATATTCAATAACTACCACATCCACTTGTTGTTTTATTGGTCAGGTTTAGAATTATAATAAACTATTTACTATAATAATTAGTGAGTAACGGATACTTTTTCATCTCAATTATAATAATATTTAAATACTGTTATAATATTTTATATTAGAATTTGAACAACTAAAATAAGACATTCAATGACTAAATTGGGTCGATGGCGCAATTGGTTATCTGGTTTGTTGTAATCTATTTCCACTACATGATTACAGATTCAATGCATATTTGTAATCCCAAATTTGTATTAAAAAGAAAAAAGACATTCAATAAAAGAGAGAGATTCAAGTTTACATGAAAAATGGTAATGTTTGGCAAAAAATAGAAATGGTGTATGAGTCTTATGAACATAAATTATCAGATTTACAAATATTGCAATCAGTATAAGACAAAAGCAGAGCAGAAAATGTGGTAAAAATATAACTCTTTCAGTTTCTATATCCTTATATATATCTGTGTATAAATCTATAATTTCTAAACTCTCCACTAAATCTGAAACTACAAATGGCAGAGAAAAGAAGAAAACCTTGAAACTAATCAATCAATCAATTCCTCCAGGAGAGAAAAATGTTGTTGGTTATGTACATCTACTCATCTGGATTCCCTGCTTTTCTACAGCTTATCTGCGATCCGGCCTAGAGCGTCGGCGAGCTTGTTGAGAACCGCGACTAACCCGTCGGCGTGGTGCTTACGCTGCTCCCGGTCCAGCTGGAAGTTCATGTTTTGAGCTTCGAGTTGGGCGGTCAGCAGTTTCCCATTCTTTTCCAGGATGCCAATCAGTTCATCCTGGATTATGGTTTCTTCGTCCCCATCTAATGCAGCACGCTTTCGTTTCCGTCCCTCTTGCGACGTTGATCCTATCTCGGGTTTTGCTGCTGCTTCTTTCTCGTTTGATGTTCCTATTGCACACCAGATTAGGTTCACATTAAGTTATGCCTCAATCATCATCAATTGTATAAGATGGGGATTTAGAGGACCAAAAAACAGGCATCCCTCCTCAAAATGTAGACTCTGTAGCCAAACACCTCTAACAAACAAACAAACCTAATTCTAAACTTTCAGAAGATAGAATCCAATGATTCTGATCGATTCGAAATATTGAATCGATTAGAATCATTAGATAGACGTCAAGCCAGCAGCCAAAGGCGTTACGTATATGGTTTAGAAGTTCAGAAGACTTTAGTCCATGCTTTTGAGGCATCGATAGTAATCGTAAATAGACATCGAAGCTGTGACCATATATATACTTAATACAGCAAAAAAAATATGATGGGATGATCAAAAGGTATTTTGTACTGAGGCAATATTAGGGGATAATGCTCGTTTATACGATAAGTTATTATAATTGTGTTTGAGTGCAGATTATTATAGCATAGTTTATTATAATCGAACTTTGGAGTACAAATTATTATAAGAGGAAATAATTAAATCTCAAACGAGAATAACTATAATTTGGACTAACTTACAACTGGTGAGCAAAATGTGAGTTGGGTTATAATATATTTTTGATAACCAAAAATCGAGTTTCACTCCTATATGCTAGTGCACCCATACCCCTTGGGAATAAGAGTTGAGTTATTATAACTTAACCTACATTACATAAACGGCCTCCAAACCCGACCTTAAAGGAGAGTGAGGAGTAAACATTAGGATCGACAACATACAGACACAAAAGCTCAGTGGGATCCAAAAAAGAGTACTGAAAACAGCCCACAAGATAAAACATTATCAAATCAGCAATCTAAGAACTGAAACAAGAACTGATCTTTGGCAGTAGATGAACACAGGATTGAACCATGAAACAGCTACAATTATTATAAACAAACAATGGTGTCAATAAAAAGGTTTCAACTTTTAACAAATATGCATATATATATATATATGCATATTGGAATTGTACTTTGGTTTTACCTTGATCAGCACAACTTTGAAGAGCTGATTGGTACAGCTTCTCTGTAAATCAAATGAAATCAAATTGAAATTAAAAACAAATCCTCTTCGAGTAATGGGACGAAGGAAGAAACAGAGAGCAAATAAAAGAACATTCCAAGCCGACACAATAAATATATATAATAAACAATTCCAACATAAAGCTGCAAGAATCTCAGAAACCAACCAGAAACATTAATCATTTCAATTTTCAAAAACCCAATGAATTTAAACAGAGACTTAAACTGGCCCATCACAGCCAATTATGTTAAGATATGTTTTTCTTTTTTTTATACATTTGATTGTCTCAACTAATGTCACTATATATATATCGTCTTGAATTCTACAATAATACATACCGATGCTAAAGAAATTATAAATTTGTGTACTTTTTCTTTGACCAATTGAACCGCCAGAGTTCAAGGTCCTCAAAAGTTAATGAAATATGTAATTGAGTTTATAATTTTGTATTTGATCTTACAAACTTTCTTAAATCTATAGCCTCAATTAATTGACATTCTAGCTAATACATTCTTGGTGAACCAAGAAACATACCTGATAATGGTGTTGGAGCCGGAATTGCCGGAACCTCCTTGTCCGGGCTCCGGCTGGTTTCGTCCTGCTCGAAATCGGAAAACAACCCATCATCCGCCGCCGCAGTTTTCAAACTGTCGAAAACGTGCTCCGGCTCGGCATCGGAATTCAGAGCAGGAGGCGGCGGGGCAAGAGCGAGAGCAAGAACCGGCGGCGGCGAGGGGAAAGAACCCGACCCGGAATCCAAAATCTCAAAAACCTCCTTGTCAAAAAACCCAGGCAATTTCCTCTCGCGTCTCAAATCATTCCTCATAACCCAAAACGAATCGCCATCTTCCCTAATCTGCGATTCCCACTCCTTGATTTTCTTGAAATCGCCGGCCAAATTGCTCCACCTCTTCCGGCACTGAACCGGGCCGCGATTCACCCCATGCCGTTTACAGTACGACGAAACCGCCGCCCACTTCGGCTCGACCTGGCCGGACCCAAACGCCAAACAGGCGGCCCGGCCGCCGCGAACCCTAGTTTCCGCCACCCGTTTTCCCTGAATCAACACCAAAATCTCCTGTCGGGTCCACCGGGGAAGCCTCGGAGCTTTTCCGCCGTCGTCTCCACCGCCGCCGTCAACGCCGTTACTGACGCCGTCAACGGGAGTTGGGCCGAGGCTAAGCTGTTGCAAAGCCATATATAAAAGAAAAAGAAAAAAAGAATTGGGTTTTTAAGAGCACGTGACTTAAACGGGGTTTTTGTTAAACGCCGTTACGGCGTTTGGGATTTAATTTAATTTCTCTCCGTAATATAGAGAGAGAAAGTATAATAGAGAGAAAGAGAAATGAAAGAAATTTTAAGCAAGGGATGATTTTTTTTGTTGGGATTTGCCTTTAATGGCCTTTTAAAAATATGGAAAATAGAAAATTAAATTAAATGCCTAATGCTTGTAGATTGTACCTATTGACCCTTAACTTTTTTTTTCCTAATTATAATTAATTATAAATTTAATAGCCTCATGGAATCTCTCTTAATTATGAAATTAACAAAGAAGCCTTTTTCATTTTTATTATGGTGTTACTTTCTTCCAATATCATCTCTCTTTTTTTTTAACATTTCCAAGGGTCAGGTCATTTTCCTTTTTCCTTTTCTTTCTTCTTCATGTTGATTATGTGGGTAATTTATGGTTAAAATTACATTTTTAACCCTAGGTTTTGTGACTAATTTTGTTTAGTTTGAATATTTTAAAATTAAACATTTTTATTACATATACTTCAATCCTACTCAATTTCAATCTGTGTATATATTTTGAATTTACTTTTATACTTATTTATTTTAAAAAATTAATTTCGTGTTCAAGATTAAAATGACTATTGATATTTAGATGTTGAAATATTATAAAAGTGTTTAATTTTGAAATTTACGAATTAAATAAAAACTATTTTCATGTGACAAAAGATCTAATCTTATAATATTGAGTTGTTAAGTAAATTTGTGTTAAATTTTCGAAATTAATTAATTAATAAGGAAGTTAAATCCTCATAAATATTTTCACCCAAAAGAGTGGATGAGAGCCAGAAGGTGAGAAGGGCATCCTAATTCCTAACCCTACCCACTAATCAACTTTATGCTAATCAACCTTCCCTAAAACATTAAATCACTTGTCCTAATCTCCTCTTTAGTGGCTAATGCTTGCTTTGCTAGGGCCCCCCACCCTCCAATAAAGTCACTTTTGTTGGATTTTTATATCTTTTGTATTTTTTTTGTTTTTTTTCAATTTCAAAATAATAATGGATGAGGCCACCACTCTCCCTTCCCTACAAGCAACCTAATATCATCCCTAAACAACCCTTTCTTTTTCTCTCTCTCCCTCCCTAAAAAGTCCAACTATTTTAAAATAAATAAAATAAGGTCATTATAACTCAAATTCACCCTTCCATCATCCTAGCTCAATTGACAAAATTCAACTCATATTAACTTTGAATCATTACTTTTACTTTTCTTTTTTGTTTTTTAATCCTCCAATCTTTTACTTTAATTGTTGTTACGTTTTAAAAAAATGAATATAAATAGAGTCAAATGTAAAATTTTTACAATATAAATTTTAGTTTTCGAATTTAAGATTATTTCATTTTAAATCCTCAACTTTCAAAACTCTAATTTTAGTCTTTAAATCTTGAAATTTATTACATTTGGTTCCTAAATATTAAAAGAAGAAAAAACACTTTAAGAATCTTTCCTTAACAAATGAAATTATCTATCTTTTTCTATAAAATTATAAAGTATGTTCACAATTTGATTTAAGATTTATTAAAATTATCTAGTGTCGATTAATTAATCTTGACTTCAAATATAGTATAAGACTAAAATTAAATCGGTGAAAGTTTGAAAATTAAAATAAAACAACCTACAAATTTTGATTATTAAATATCTAAAGACTAAAAAGAAATAAAGGTCAAAATTTAAAAACCAAAATAATGTTTTACACTATATATAAAAGAGTGCATATAATTATTTATAAGAAAGGGGTAATGGAAGGTGTTGTGGTCATTAGTGGAAGGGTTAGTAAAGGGTCGTATTCTATGAGTGATATTGTTTGTAGGACCGTCGCAAGATGGTCATAAATTAATGTTTGACCGACTGATAACTTATTATAAACAATAAATTATTATTATTATTATTATTATTTTATATATATATATATTTTTTTTTTGTAGTAATAACAGTTCAACACCAGTGTTACGGGTTCGAACCTAGGAAGAGTCGGTATTTGTAATTTTCTCTCCTAATTTGTACTCAAAAAATAAAAATAAATAAAAATAATAACTCAAATATAAACCTACAAAATTAAAAGGTTGGTTACTGAACTAAACAAAAGTGAGAATTATTATAAGAAAAGTTATGATAAACTATAATTGTAACAACCCAAAAAAAAGTATTTTAGGTTTTGTAAAATAATAATAGGGCTGGAAATTGTTAAGAAATAAAAGGCCCATTTGTGGGTTAAAAAAAAAAAAGAAAGAAAAGAAAAAAACCCATATTTTCTTCTTCTTCCTCTCACCCAAACCCGCCGACGCCGCCGTTCCGCCCAGGCGCCGCCGCAACGCCCACCCAAGCGCCCCGTCACGAGCAGCCTCCCCACGCCAGCCGAGCCGCCTGCTCGTTCCGCCAGCTGCGCACAGCCACACGCCGCCGCAGCACCAGTCGCCGCTGCCGACTGTCTCCGTTGAGTAGATTTCCGGCGCTGTTCTGGTGTTCTTTAGTTTGGTAAGTTTCCGCAATCTCGATCTCGTGGGTAATCGTTTTGTTTTGGGCTTTGCTGCTGATCGATTTTTGTTGGGTTTTGTTGCTAGTTTTGGGATCTTGACAGATTGTGGTGGCTGTTTTGGGTCGTTTTCAAGCCTCGTCGGATTCGGACAGCCGTGTTGCTTCTTGTTTTCGAGTAAGTTTTGAAGTCAACATCAATGGGGTTGAGTTGCAATGGTATTTTAAATGAGTTTTGGTGGCTGATTATTAATAATTAATTGTAGGGTTGTGGTGTTTTGATTCTCGTTTCTGTAAACTTCGTTGGATTGTTCTGTATTGTCTTTTCAGGTAAGGACTTATCTACTTGGGTTGTGTAGACCTGCACGGGGCGAAGTTGTCGTGCTAGTGATATATTTCTATGTGGTTGCTGTGTTGCTTGTGGTACCTTTATGTGTTCATGTATTTTTGTTGTATTTTGTATGATCTTGCATGTGGTGCCTCATGATTATGGGGTCTCAAGGTGCCAATTTACCCATGTTTATATTTCATGCACTTGTAAGTATGTCAGGATTATGGGGTCCTGGTGTGCCATTTCTTTAAGATTGCATGTTTGTTGTTCCTAGCTTGGTAAGTTTTATATGATGACATGTTTCGAGTTATAGCTAGTCATGATCATGTATTAGTATCGTGTTAGGTAGCCAATTAAGCTTTTGAGCATGATTTGGTGATCTGTTGAGCCTAAAACTCTCTTGTTATCAAACTGTTTAGCTGTCATTATCTAGAGGCTGTAGAGACACGATTTCTCTCATTGGGTCGGTGTCGTTGAGGATTTTGATCTCGCGCCCGATAACCAGGGATGTGTTGGAACATGCCGCCCCCGGTGATGCCTAATTTGTAGCCCTATAGGCGACCCTGATCATAGTGTACGCCTACTATTGGAGGGTTTAGCTTAGGGTTGGTGTGAACATGCTGACTCGATCGCTGGCGAGGGCCTCCAGGTTCGTGACTCAGTGCACATATTTCCTTGTCGAGTTAGGCATGTGGACCTGGACCATGCTGGCTTGTGTAGACCTACACCTGACTGGTTTGCAGCAGCATGCGGTGTATGCGTACACGTGCCGGATGTCAGGTAGATGGCTCACCTGGACCGGTGTCGTCAGTACACCAGTAATTAGTAAGTAGTTGAGCTAAGTTGACTAATGAGCTTAAGGTGAGTGTCTTGAGGGCCTCACAAGTGAGTCATGAAGATGACCTTCGTGGCAAGTAAAGAGTTGAGAAAGTTGAGAATGAGAAAATAAATGTAATGTTAGCATGTTAGACTCTTTATTGTGCATTATACCCCTGTTGGGGAGTTCTTATCGAGTATTCTTTTATACTCACCCTTTCTGTAGTTTTTCCACGAGGTAACCAGGGACATCATTGAGACGGTTAGCTGGGAGATGCTGAAGTATCATGGGCGAAGCTTGCTGCTGTTGTTAGGATTAGTTGTTAGGATAGTTGCAATTTTCTATCTTCATTTGTTGGCATGCTAGTATAGGGCTCCTATTATTTTTGTTAAGTATTGTTTGTTAATTGAGGCATGAATGCCACTTTTTCATTGCTTCTTTTGCTGTGTTTGAACTACCTTGGTCAAGGGCTTGTTATTTAAACATTTTAAATTTGAAATAAAATTCAATAGGAGCCGTTGTTATCCTAATGTTTTTGGAAAATTCAAAATTGCAGGTGTTTTTAACCGTTTTCTGAGTAGCATGCTGGTAAGAATCGTAGTTTATTTTACGGGTTCTTACAATAATATTTTACATTATGAATTATAAATGGTGCTTTGGCATGTAGATTTTTCACTCTCTAATAGAGAGGAGAAAATGGAAAATAGGGTTCGCTGTATTGAAGCTTGACATGAGTAAAGCATATGATAGAGTGGATTGGAACTTTATCGAAAAATTTATGAGGGCCCTGGGGTTTGATAATAGCTTTGTGGAATTGATTATGGGGTGTGTTAATTCAGTCACATATACATGTAATATAAATGGGCGCAGTATTATGCCGAATAGGGGTTTGAGACAAGAAGGCCCACTTTCCCCTTATCAGATATATGGTAGGAATGGTGGAACACATGGTAGGAAATTTGAGAGTGACAATAGACTTAAATTTCAAAAACCAAAAACAAAAAAGCAAATAGTTATCAAACGCGGCCTAATCAACATCTCACATAAAACTTATTCATAATTTTTAAATGTAGTAAAGTATTATAATTAAATAGAACTGAATTCATTAATTATCGTTTCATACTTAATTTATTTGATTGAAATATATTGGTTAAAGTTTGTTTTTAGAGACCTTAAAAAAAAGTTCATTTTTAGAGTAATTAATTATCAATTTGGTGTGTCCTTTTAGGAAATTTAAAAGTTAGTTCATTTTAAAGTATAATTTAGTCCTATGGTTGGAAGAAAGGTAGAAATCTTATTATTATTTTCTTAAGAAGCATTAGCTCATAGTCATACAGTATACACTCTTTTGTTTGTTCAATTTTGTCCAATTAAATATTAGTTTATTAATTTCCACATATTTGAATTCGTCTAAAAAGATTATTTGATAAATTTTTTATTAAATCATATGTACTATAAATTCTTGTATTTAAATTTATAGCTAGGGACTAAATACTGAATTTTTCATATTTTAATATTATTATTATTTTTTTTTTTAAAAAAAAGCATGGCTAAATTCTAAATTTTCTAAAAATATAAAAGACTAAGATATATAATTTACCCTAATTCTTATTAGATATTTAGAATAAATCATAGTATTAGCTTCAATTTCCCCCATTCTTTTGTGTGTAAGATATCATGTTTGCTCTTTAAGAAAAAGTGTGTAAAAGGTTTAGAAGGTTGACTTTTTAAGACTAGCAGAAGGAAATTAAAAAAGAGGAGAAACAATTTTATATGAATATAAATTTGCAATTACATTTTCATAGGACATACTTTAGGCTAAATATTACTTTTATCTTTTTTTTTTTTTAGAAAAAGTTAAAATCTTGAAAATAAAATAGAAAGAAAAAACAAAAGAGAATTTTATAAGCTTATTTTTGTTTTTAAAATTTTCTTTGAAATTTAAATATTTTTTAATGATAAAACTGTAATCAAAAAGAAAAAAAGAAAAACAGAATATAAGCGCACAAATTTTACCACTTAATAAAAAACAAAACAAAGTAAAATAGTTATTAAATTAGACTTAATATTGTGGGAGCCTTAAAATTTAAAAGAGTGGCCTCATTAGTCACGATTAAACTTATTCTCTTTCCAAATGTTTTTCTAACTTTTTTTTTTTTTATTTAAGTTTTTCTAACCATAAAAAATAAAATAAAATAAAATAGTTTTTTTGAAATTAAAACTTTTTTATATAAGTTTTTTTTTTTATATATATATATATATATAAGTTTTTCTAACTTTTTTTTTCAATTTAACTACGGTTAAAAAAATTGAATTCATCATTTTTAATCATAAAAATATATTGATATTATTAAACTAACCGCTCTTATCCACATTATGTCTTTAAGTTGATCAATATAATATGTAGTCATTTACTCTAGAAATATAAAATAAATAAATAATACGCAACATTTGATCAATAAAATGTACAAATAAAAATTATTAATACTTAAATGACAAGATTGTTGTTGTTGTTGATGTCCTAAAGTTGAAGGAAAACAATTGAGAATGTACAATGATTTTATAGCTCAGATTTTTGCTAGCAACTTGTTACTACGCATGCTCAATTCTAAGTGGAGTGGCTATGTTGAATCTAGGATTATTTGAACAGACCACTCGAATAATTCGAACCAATTCAACCTAATATAATAAATTGAATTGAGTTAAAATATTTTTAGTTGAATTGGGTTCAAATTAATAAAAATTTTATGGGTTGGATTGAGTTAATGGTTGTCCTAAAATTAACTCGATTTAATTTTAATTGAATATTAAGTTTTTTTTTTATCTTATATATACGCATATTTGTTTTAATTTTTTATAAAATATATAGCATGATAAAAATATATAGTCAAATTATGCCATCTATTTTAATTGATTTTAATTATATATTTGCTTTAGAAAAATCCAATTATATTATCTATTTTTATTATTTTAATTATTTATTTACTTTCGTTAAATATATTTGTTGTTACGTTTATATAATTGTGATCTTCTACCTGAATCATATGAATGTAACTTTTGATTTAATATTCTATATACGTTTCTTTCCATTGATTATATGATCAAGGTTTTGAAGATTGTATTACGGTTATGCAGTGTATGATTTTTTTTTTAAAAGGAGTATATGATTAATTTGATGAAAAGATATTCATATTCGTAATGGATGTCTCAACTTATAACTTAAAATTATGAAGGTTTGATTAGAACGGTTGAGTTGTTTCTTTAATTATCCGGTCGAAAAAAACTGATGTCTAAAACAAAAATAAAATAATTAGAAAACGAATATTTTAATATATTGCCGGATACGATTTTTATCATTAATTTTTTTGTAATCTAATTAAACAAAATCTTAGCAAATTATTTATAAATTAAATTACAATTACGACAGAATATGCCTCTAAGAAAAACGACAGGATATGGCGTGAAACATAGTCCACTCATAATGGCATGCAGAACTTTTCAACATAAAAATTTAGGGTAAAAAAACCATTATGAATTGATTAATATTTAAATGGTATAAAACTTAAAAAAGTGGGTTTAGCCTACGAGATACATACATAACTCAAAAGATATAAAATGGGTATTTTCAAAAAAATATATATATATATATATATATAATAGATAAAATATAAATTTAATCTATATAGTTTGAAAAAAATTAGAATTTAGTGACTGTCGTTTCAAAAACTAGATTTTAATTCCTATAATTTGAAAAAAAGTTAAAATTTAATCCATATAGTTTAAAGAATGTTAGAATTTAACTTCTATAGTCTTAAAAATTAAAATTTAATCTTTTTGATTTTATAAAATCTAAAATATAGTCTTTATAGTACATAATTACTCACGTATTATATGGAAACTCACGATTTATGCATAAATTATCTGATTTTTTTTGTTAATCACTTAACTCATAATTTCATCATTGGCACATGAATAACTAATTTCAAGTACTTCATTCGCTAACGATTAGAAACTATAAAAAACTATTTTTTAGGTTTTATCAACTCATAGAAACTAAATTTTAGTTTTTAAAATTAGGGACTAAATTCTATGTTTCTTTAAACTACAATGATTAAACTCTACTATTTGAAAGTAAATATGAAGACTAAACTCTAACTTTCTTCAAATCATAGTAAACTTGTATTTTATCCCATAAAAATAAATAAATAACCTAGAGACTAAAAAGCATAAATTAATAGAAGGAAAAAAAAAAAAAAAAAAAAAGAGTAAATCCACAGGAAAAGAGAGGATGTGATTTTAGGGCATGGAGTGGGAACCACAAGCATGTATTTGGATATAATGGAATAATATTGCTGTAATTATAGCATTGATTACTATAGGCAATTAATGTGTGAGTGATGTCTCCCATTCGCAAAGGGATTTTGGGACAAACTTTAGTCCTAAGATCCTAGATATATATTTTTTTAAAACCTTAATTTCAAACCTCCCTTTTTTTTTTTTTTTTTTTTTTTTTTTTTTTTTTTGAGAAGTTTCAAACCTCCCAATTTGATCCCCGAGATAATTTTGTGATTTACAAATAATAAAAATAAATAAATAATAAACTGTGGACATAGGATGTGAAATCTAATCTAATCTAATTTAATAGAAAAAAATAAATTTAACTCAAGTTAATATCAAAATTTAAATTCTACTTAGAGATTTGGAGAGTTTGAATGAGGAGTCAACTTTAGATACTCCATTACTATTGTAAAGAAGTGAGTGCATTTTCTAACCCTTATTATAATTTCATTTAATTTTAATAAGGTTATGATGAGTGTTTGCTAGCTATTATAATTCGTTTCGATAACATTGTTATGTTTTTTTTTTTTTGAAGAATAGTTGATTGATAAAAGTTTTTGCTACTATTGAGTCAAACGACGCTTTTACTTTTAAAGATGTCTTATTTTTACGGTTTTGAAACTATCTTCTTTTTTTAGTGGTTCTTTGTGTGTATACTTACTAGTATGTCTTATATTTATTGGTCTAATATCCAAAATTCATCAAAACTCAATCATAATTAAGTCTCTTGTATTTGGGTTTTACAATCTTTAATATAAAAAGTCCAATTTAAAGAATTATGTTGATCGTCTTATATTTAATGGTCTAATATCCAAAATTCATCAAAACTCAACCATTATAGTCTCTTGCATTTGGTTTTTACCATCTTTAAATAAAAAGTCCAGTTATGTTGATCCTTTTAAAACTTTATTCTCGTTCAACTTTTTTATGTATCGTTAATCTCAATTTGAGGTGCTACTATATTAGGAGTAATTTTATATGATTTATTGGAATTTTTTAGTTATTGGAATTTTTTTTTCCTCTGATTTGGTCCTACTAGTAGTTATTTAGTACTCAAATCTCCAAATGGGTTAACACCATCAGTTGATAATCCAAAACGAAGATTCCTACTCTGCACCAAAAGATGGCCATAAGTGATCAATCAACCTCCAACATGGAGAATTCGCGGGATGACACATGACACCATCAACTTTTCTTTCAGTCGCATGCCACAGTAGATTCTTTGCATGTTCTGTGTTCTTGAACATCCTTA
>JBBMEF010000003.1:11639823-11655832 GCA_037832685.1 Sicyos baderoa
GGCAGTGGCTGAGACGCACGAACCCGCGAGCTGGATGGGCGTGGGGCGTGCGCGCGCGGAGATCTACTGCTACTGGCATGGGCTGAGGCAGAGGAGGCGCGAGCAGCGAGACGGCGACGGATACGCACGAGCTCGCGAGCAGGGGAAGCGGGGACGTCGCTGGTGCGCGCGGATCTGCGCAGGGAGGTATCTCGCGAGCGGCTCGGTCTATGCTGAGAGGGGGACGGCGGCGTCTGAACGAGAGGGCGGCGACGGGCGACGGTCTCAGGCGGCGGGTATCGGTGAGTAGCAACAATGGTCGGCTAGGTGGGGAAGGAGAAGAAGGAGAAAGGGGGTTTAGGGGTTTTTTTTTTTTTTTTTTTTTTTTTCTTCAAAACTTAAAATGCCTTATTCTTTTATTTTCCTCAAATGTCCAAATATAAATTTAATTGAATCAAAACTTAAAATGCCATATAAATGATGGAGAAGAGAAAACACCGAATCTAGGATGATTCGGAACGTCCTATTCCACTAGTATGGATCGATCCACCATCAAAATGTCATTGCAAAAAATGTACAAGGGCTAGGTTTAGGGTTTCTAACTATCACTCTCAAATTAGAATAAAATCTTCAAATGAACTTTTATATTAACTCACACGCATCTCTTATAATTAGCTAAAACTAACTCTTAATTAATTCATCTTAGAGTTAATTACATGACGTGTAATTACACTTACAATAGACAGAAATTAAAAATTTTAAATCTAAAAATATAATGAATTGTATTTGTAGCCTGTGGCATAGATAAGAAAGCTTTCATTTTAGTTGGTTAAGAATTATGAAGGTTAGTGACGCAGGTAAGATTGATTGGTTTAATTAAATTTAACTTCACATTTATATATTCAATCTTAAAATATTGATATTTAATTATAATCTTATTTGGGAGGAGTAATATTATTTATATAAATTTTTGGTCCATTCCCAATTTGAATTCATATATAGAGAGAGATTGGTCAAAGTTGAGCTTAATAAGCGGTTTAAAATTTTGATTTGGATGTACTGAAAAAAAAAAAAAAAGATTTGGAAGGTTAAAAAATATAGCCGTTCATTTTCAATTTGGTTTCTGTCGTTTAGTGTTTTGGCTTTTTCTTTGATTTGGAGAATTGGGGATTAGAGTTTGAAATTGCGCCCTAATTTAGTAATTTCCCATTCCCATCAAGCTCTATACCTAATTCTCCAAAAATATCAACTTTTTTCTATTTTTGCAATAATCCAACTAATCCTAATTCTCTTTTCTGCTTTTCTAACCCTAATTAACAATAATGCTCATAACCATCTCGTGACCCAACAAATACATTCACTTTTTTTTTTCTTTTTCTTTTTTTTTATACACTCTTATAAAAGTGTAAAATATCATTTTCGTTTCAAAATTTTGAGATTTGTTCTACTTTGATCATTATTATTTTTTTTCTTTTTTAATTCAACTACAATTTAAAAAGACGATTCAAACTTATAACTTCTCATGCCACTAAGTTATTGTTTTGATTGGATCTTGAATTTTCAAATATTCAATATTAGTTCATAAACTTTAAAAATTGTTCCATTTAAGTTCTTAAATTTTCAAATTTTTTATTTAGTCCTACATTAAAAAAAAAAAAAGAAAAAAAAACTTAAAATTAATTACTAGTAAATTTGAAATTAATATTAATCAAACATTGTTAATACCATCAAAAATAAATTGTGAACATACTTCTAAAATTTATAGAGAAATATCATTTTTAAAAGAAAAGTAAACCATTCTTTTATTTGTTTTTTAAAAGTCTTTAAAAAAAAATTAATAAAAAGTTTAAAGATCAAAATTAACAAACATCAAGGTTAAGAACTAAAATTAGAGTACTTTTTAAAGTTTAGAGATTAAAATTAATTGACCAAACTTTAAAGTTTCGAAATTGAAATTGAACTTTTAAAAGTTTAATGATCAAAATTAAACAAATTCAAAACTCATATGAGTTATTTTCATACATAAAAGGACACTACTATTTTCAAACAATATGAAAATTAGTGGTGTTGAACTAAATTACCACTAAAAAATAAAATTATCACGTCAATAACCTTTATATTTATATATATCGTATATAGATCCAATTAAAGTACAAAATTTGAAAGTATTTTTGGATTAGTGATAGAAACTCTCGAACATGCTTTAGGTCATGTCATCGACATTAGTGGTAAAAATAGTGAGAGGACATAGAATAAAAAAGAGTAAATATAATAGATATTATTCATTTTTTAAAAAGTATACCTTCTTTTTTTCCTTTTTTGAAAGGGCTATCTACCATATGTAGAATTGGTATAAGATGGAGCTTTAATCTTAATTTCCAAATACATAAAAGGGATCATGCTTTTGGGATTGTGAAGTTAATTTCATTTAAGTGGCAGACAAAGACCTAATATTGTTTTGGTGTCTTTATTTTAAATTTTCTTATTTTCTTATAGTCATTTCTTCTCTCCTTTTTTTTCAAAAAAAATAAAAAAATAAAAAAATAAAAAAATCCTCCCTTCTTTTATTTATTTTTTTGTCCTTTTTTTTTTTAATTATTTTTTACCGTTTCACACTCCCTTGTTCTTATGATTTTTAGAGCTCCTTATATATACATAATAATATAATATATTGAGAGGATTGAATAATTGCATTTCCTAAGTTCAATATGTAAGAGTTTTGTTGAAGAAATATTTTCAATTTAGTGAAGTGATATATAATTGAGGTTTTTACATGAATAGACCAAATTGATAAAATATTTACAATACTGGGTAAATTTTAAAATAATTAGCAATCATAGTCAAACATACGATATAAAATAATACTTTTTATATTAAATAACTAATACATAATACAGTATAATAAATATTATTTATATTGTATATTTGATTATAAATGTAAATTTTTTCAAATTTCTCTAAATTTATAATTATTTTGTAAAATTGGTCTATCCAATACAATTTCTCTATATAATTTTCATCGAAAATAGAGTAGGATATGATTATAAACATTAAATATGTATGATATCTTTAAACTTGGTCAACTATTTTGGATTCGTCTTAATGGGTCTAAGAGGATTTTGAAATAATCAATAGGTTATGATTAGTTCGAGCTACGTTGGTCATCTATCTACAAATTAGTTTTTTATTATTATTATTCTTTTTATAGATAAATGTTATAGGGTCACACGATCAACCTAGTGAAGATATTTGAGATATGCACAAACTAGATTGAACACTCATGAATATACACTAGCAAATAAGTAAACGAAAACAAAGACTAAGATAATATATAATTATATGAGTAGACGATTAGCCATACTCCTATAATGTGGTACAAAGCATTTTATCATTGGTATAGATAATATGAATATTCATCTCAAAACTAATTAATTATGAGAGGAGTATGCCATCTATTCTATATATTGTTATGAGATTTTCTTTTCACTATTCGGCATGGGATCCTCAAAATATGTCCCAAAATGGGGTCACTTTTGAGTTCATCTGAATTGGATTCCAATTTCATTTTATTTGACCAAATACTCATTTAGATTTAATAGACTCTTGATATCATACTAAATAGTGTAAACATCCCATCTCAAAATAACTAGTGAAAAAAGTGGTAGATCACCTATCTTATTTATTGCTAGAGAGTATCTTCACTTTCCGATGTGAAATTCTCACAACAAAATTAGTACATGAAAAGTAAATAATCAAACAAAATGAACCCTACACTATAAATGCAAGTTAAGAACAATATGACATAGACAAGCTTAACCGTGACATATTACTCATCGTTGACATGTTTTACGTGTTCATCCATCTATTTGAAGTACTCTTAAAATGAAAGAACGAAAGTAATTAGATTTGGAAAGAATGTGAAACAATCGGTATTCATTTGTAATTTTTTCTTTTTAGTTCAATAATAATTAAGAGGGGATAATTTAAACTCACAACTTCTTGATTATAAAAATACATTTATATCGATTGAATTATTGTTGTTGTTGACAGTATTTATTTGTTGTTTTTTTAGTACATATTAGAATGAGAGAGCCAACAAACCCTACATCACTAATGCTCTCAAATAATATGAAAAACAAATACCAATTTCTAGAATCAAACTTGTAATTTTAATGTTGAATTAGATAATTACCACCAAATAACGAAACCATTAAGCCACTGTCGTTTGAGTAATATTTAGGGAAATTGTACTAGATAGTCCAATTTTACAAAATAATTACAGATCTGGACAAATTTGAAAATATTTAGCATCTATAGTCAAATATACAATATAAATAATACTCATCATACTCTATTATGTATTTGTTATTAAGTATAAAAAGTATTATTTTATACCGTATATTTGATTATGATGGATAAAAAATTTCAAATTTATTTAATATTGTAAATATTTTATCAATTTAGTCTATTATTGCAAAAATTCTTAATATTTATGTGTTGTTAGTGTAGGAAGAACAAGGGAGAAAAATTGCAAATGGGATAAAAAAAATAAATTAAAAAAAAAAATAAAGGCAATTAATTGGGACAAAAATATAAAAACAACGTTAATGGGAGTGATTTAACATAGCACGTGAAACATGGGCAGTTGGGAGAGAAAATGAGAGTTAGGCGTGTTATCGATTCGAGCCGGTCGAGTCTAACGGCCCATTCATGAAAAGCCCATTGGGCCGAGAAATTTTGTTTATTTATTAATAACAAAATAAAAAATAAAAAAACAAAAATAAAGATAAAGATAAATATAAATATAAATTATAAACATGGTTCTGTCGTTTGACAAGAAAAAGTTAGAAGGTGGTCTCTATAATTACAAAAATTATAATTTATTATTTATGATTTTAAAAAAGTTAGAATTTAGTAGTATAAATTTAAATTTAAAATTTAATTTTTATGATTTAATAAGATCTAAAATATAATCATTGTTATTTGTAATTGCTATCAAATTAAATATGTGTAAGTTAGATTCATGTATAAATTATATAATTTTTTTGTTTAATCAGTAATTGAACGTATAATTTCATCATTGACATATGCATATCTAACTTTCAATTACTTAATTCTCTAACAATTATGAACTCTAAAATTTATCTTTTAGGTTTTTCTCAAATTATAATAATTAAATTCTAATTTTCAAAAAAATTGAAATTAATTCTAACCATCATAAAGAACATACTTATAATTTATATAATAATAATAATAATAATAGAATTATAGAAAGAAAAATAATGAAGAAATAATGAGGAGAATGGGGAAAGGCAAAAGGACAAGTTTGAAATAGAGAGTTGATAAAAAGGATAAGGATAATAATTACAATACAAGTAATTAATAAAAATAAAATAATAGGGCAGGAGAGAAGAGAGAGAGAGAATTTGATTGGCGGGTAAATTAATAAATTTCAATATAAAACCAGAAAAAATGAAGGAGAAAAAAAAAAAAAAAAAAAAAAAAAAAAAAAGCAAACAAACAAGAAACAAGGTAAAATTTGAAGGAGTTTGATTCCCTATGAGGCAGAGTATTCAATGATTGCTCTCACATGTGATTATTGGTCATCTATTTATTTAAAAATAAAAAATAAACCATATTTTATTGCCAATAAACATACATGTTTCTTGTAATTTAGACAACGCGTAACTATGTCTTATCTTAAGTTTTAATTTATAATTTATAATTTATAATTTATTTATTTTTATAAATTGTAATGGAGAGGATTAATGTGGCATAATGTGTTTAAAGAAAGGATGGGTGGTGGTTTGTGAGTAAACAAATAATAGAATTGGGGATTGGAGTTGAACAAAGAAAAGAGGAATGAAATGGTTGGTTTTGGTGGATTTCAATTTGAAGAGTGAAAGAAAAAAAAGAAAAAAAAAACATTTTAATTATATAATGAAAAGGAGAATAAAATGGATGGGAAATTGGGAAGTACAAAAAAGTATAGATTCTTTTTTGTTTGAAGAAATGAGAAATCAATCAGTCATAGTGTGTTTGTGTGTATGTGGTGCAGCAGAGCAGGTTTATTGACCAACCAGGCCAGGCCATCCACTCCACTACCCCTTCACAATTCAACTCCAATTTTATTTTATTTTATTTTATTTATTATTATTATTTTGATAAAAATTAACTCCAATTTTTTTTTAGTATATATTTGGGAGAAGTCGGATAAATATCAATTTTCAAAATCAAACATGCAATGTTGTGTTGAACTGATTTTTAACTCCAATTTCTTAAGACAATTCTTTTATTTTTAATATTTGTGTTTTGAGAAGGGTAAAATTTATTTTGATCCACACACTAAAATTAGACTTTTAAAAATATAAATATCGTGTATTCCTGTTGAAATCCATATAATTGCCCATCTAAACATAGAAATTAACAATTTAAAAGATGGATAGTTGGATGTCTACCATGAAAATGCTAAGGAAAAGGAAAAAAAAGAGAGGTTATAATCCAATTTAAGAATATACCAACTTCATTGAAAATTGTAACATTTAAAGATTGATAGTTGGTCAACTCAAAAATTGATCTAACTCAATAAAAATTATAAAATCATAATTCGATCTAACTCAAATATAAAGGTTGAATGAGTAAATCAATTTTTTGGTAGATTACAAATACCAATTCTTCTGGAATTTGAACTCGTGATACTGGTGTTGAACTGGTTTACAATCAAATAATAAAATCATTGCAGCACTAACTATTCGGTAACACCAATAACAATTTTAAAGATGGGTAGTTGAATATCTACCATCAAAATGCAAAACTGAAAAAAAGAAAACTCTAAATTTTAAAGTTAAATTAAGGAGGAAAAACAAAAAGAAAGATAAAAGAAAAAGAGGTGAAAAAGTTGTTTAAGGTTAAGTAAAGGACGTTACAGCGTGGTGTAGAATAAAAAGAAAAAAAAAAAAGATTTTTTAAAGGCTAATAGTGTTATTAAAAACATATAAAAATGGAAATAGAAGGCTGAGGACTTACTTTTACAAAGAAAACAAAAATAGAAATTTTAACGCCGTTTTTAAAAATTAATTTTCAAGTACAAAATTGTCCCGCTTTTTTATATTTACCAAATTTTATCATTGATTAACTAATAAATTTATTTTAGTTTTTCAGTTTATTAAATTTATTTTAAAATATAATATTTAAATTAATAAATACAAAGTTATCTTGTTTTGTGGTAATCCATGTCACGAATTCGAAAATCCAATTTTAACTTTCATATTATTTGAGAATAGTTGTGTCATTCTATGTAGGATTTTGTTGGTCTTCCTAAATTTTATATTAAAATGAATACAGTTATCTAAATATTTTAAAATATCCATACAAATAATAATAAAAAAAAAAAATTCATATAAATATTTTTACAAAAAAACATTACTATTTAAGAATATTAGATTTTTTTTATTTAAAAATATTTTTTTTTCTTTTTTGAAATACTAAATTTAAACATCGAACTCACAGTCGTGTTGAACTGAATTATAGCAAAACAATAAAATTAATCGGTCGTCAATCATTTTAGTAATTACCGGAGATCTATCATTCTAGATATTTATAGTTTTGAGTATTAAGAATATCCGAAAATTGTGATTATGTAGATTATAAAAAAGTAAACAAGAAAAAAGATATTTTAAAGGTTAATTATTAAAGAGAAAAAAAATTGAAGGCGGAGGACTTGCTTTTACTACGACCGCAAAAGGAAAAAAAAAATAGAAAATCTAACGCCGTTAAATTCACCTTCCATTTCTCACTCCCGATCTATCTCTCAGTTTTTTTGTTTTTTTATTTTCTTTTTTATTCTTCATCTTCTTCAACAAGAAAAAAAAAACAAAAAAGAAAATCCCAATTTCATTTCTCTCACAGATTTCTCAGGCGAGGGCTCCGATTCTCGCCGGAAAATCCTTCAATTCTCCGGTTAATCCTCACCTCCCGTTCTTCAATTTGAGCTCTGGAGGGAGATTTTTCTGGTTCTCCAAGCTTCTGTGTTCATGACCGCTTAGAGGAAGAAGGAGCTAAACAAGAACAAGAACAAGAAGAAGAACAGATTGGAGTTTTGTGTAATAGTTTATCAGGAGCGGGCGAGCGTGCAATGCAGGAGAATTCAGCATCCAGCTCTTTTGGAGGATCTTGCACGGCACAGATATGCCTAGATGATTGATGCCTTTTCCCGTAATCTATTATTCTTCTTTTTTGTTTTAATTCTTGCTCCGATCTTTGTTCTGTTTCTACTTGGATCTTTGTTTTCCCGCGTTTTTCTCTTCTTTGTGTACTGTTGTGCTGTTTTCTTCCTCAATTTTCGGTTTGGTTTTGCAATTTTGGAATTTAGTAGGGTGATTTGTTTCTGGTTTTTGCGATCTTGCTGTTTTAAACCCTTTGATTTTAGCCGTTGTTTTGTGTTTATGAAACTTGATTTTTGTTTTCTGTAATTTGTTGCAGGGAACTTCTGTGTAGTTGATTCTCTTTGGTTTTTGTTTTTGATTATTGCTTTTGGTTTGTTTAATGTAATTTGTTGCATTACTCTTGAGATCTCTAGGGAACTTCTGCTTTGATTTGTGAATTATGATGTCTAAGTCAGTTTAATCAATGTTTTTATTAAAGCAGGTTTTTGTAGACTTGAGAGAAGATTTTGAATTCCTTGGTGAAGGAGGAGTGTGCTTTGAGTTTATAATTCTATCTTTTGGGATTTGTTCTTTTTCGGTTCCATCATGCCGTCTGAACTATTGGACATGAAGGGTTTGTCTTCATCTTCCTTCTTTTCCGACGATTTACGTTATTCGGATGAGGTATGCACCATAGGAGATAGATTGCTTGTTCTTGCAGTTCATCTTCATCATCATTCTGCATTTTTCGAGGATCGGTCCATCATTTCTGTTTGCTTCCAATTTCTAATTTATTTTTACCATTTGATCCAGGGGCAGGTTGGAGTTTGGAAGTCGGGTAGTATGACAAATCACCGTGGTCAGTTCGATTGACTCTTGAAGCACTTTTTATCTTTCCTTTTTTTTTTGATTTAGTTCTAGTTTCTAATGTTTTAATCTTTGTGCTGTACATTTCAAGAAATCGATGACTTTGAATTGTTGAACTCTTAAGTAAAAGAATATAGTTGTGCTTAATTGATTGAATGTCATATATTTCTTGTTCTGTATCTGTTATGAGAAATTTAGCATGTCAAGCAGTTCGAAAGAGGCATATGGAATATACAAAGATATAGAATGAATCACAATGGGAGTTAATTCTCATAATTAGGAACATCAACATGACATAGGATGCATTGTGATACTTGTTTTTGGTTATCCCACTGCAAAACAGATCCATAAGTTTTAGTTTTTTGACCCCATCAATCATCTTATATTCTATTTCTGATGTGGGGGGAAATCCTAATTTTGTTTTGCATCTAACATACCTGGCCTTGAGTTTTTATATGATGATCTTGATCAATTGATCTCGTGAGTCGTGAGTCGTGATACTGTCACTGCTCGAGATTTTTTTTTGAGACTTTAGTCTTCTCTCTCCCAACCTCCCGAAATATGACCAGCATGAGGCACATATCAAATACCTCATATATATGGCCTTTTTATTGTTTTTTTTTTAATGTTGCTCTGTATGCCATAATCATACTTTTGGTTTTTCTTTGGAGAGTGTCTGACCCAACTTCTGTACCAAGACAGCATGACTAATCTCACAAAATAACAATTTGGCCCTATTATGTTTGGCATGAGGAATCTTGCTGGATTTGATTTCTGTTGTTTGACCCCACAACCTTTTGAAGACTCAGTTTATAATTTGCCTCCTTGATTACCGTGCTAACCCACATCGGTTCGTGACAACGTTTCCTCCGAGTCTGTAGTACAGATTATTGACAGATTCATGCTTAATTTGACCAATGAATACTAAATATCTCTCTATTCTCCCAGCCACCACACACGTGTGAACACATACCCAAAGAGCTAAAATGAAAGTGAAAGATGGGAATGTCATCAATTTTGCACTGTCCTGTCAGTTCGATTTTCTCCCTAACCTACGTACTTGGTTACAATTTTGTCCTCGGCATTTCATTAGCTTCAATTCTACCGTTGATCTACTAATTCCTCTAGGCATTTAGACGGGAATTAGTACCTTAATCAAGGGGTATTTTGTCTAATTCTGCCTGTCTATTTATGCATTTTATTTTTGCAATGTTATGGGGAATGGAGCTATCTTGATTTGTTCTGTTGTGATGTGCAATAAGCTTCTTGTTATAATGGTGAGAAGGTTTTTCCTCTACTAAAATGATATTTGTTTTAATGTTTATGAACAGCCAGCAACATGTCCGGTGCTTCCTCATCTGTGGAAAAACTTTCAATAGGCGATTGCCGAACAGAGAGCTCACTGGAAAATCATGATTCATTTCCTGTGAGAGACCAAAATGCAAGTCGTATCCTGAATAGACATGCTGTTGGAGCTGAAAGGACACCCAATTATTTTGCTCGAAGTAATGAAGTTAATATGATGAATTCTCAGTATGAGAGTAGTCTCTTCTCGAGTTCTTTATCGGATATATTTACTAGGAAGTGTAAGTCTCTTATTTAATTCTTCACATCGTGCAGTACCTGATGAAGATGCCAGCTAATGAATTGAAATCTAAATGAACTTGCAAATAAGTTCTAAATGAGCTTCATTCTAGGCTTGCTCGACCTTTTCGGTTTTGCCTTATAAGTCTTATCATTTTACATATTTTTATTTGTGCAGTGCAATTTTCTCCCAGCAATGCACTATATGGCCATTCTGTTGATACTGTTGCATCTCACTTCGAGGAGGAGGAGGTTTTTGAGTCGCTCGAGGAATTGGAGGCCCAAACCATTGGAAACCTCCTCCCTGATGATGATGACTTGCTTTCTGGACTAGTAACTGATGGGCTTGATTGTTTGGTTGAAACAAATGGCGAAGATGATGCCGAGGACTTGGATTTCTTTAGCAATGTTGGAGGGATGGATTTGGGTGATGATAACTTATCTGCTGGACAGAAAAATTTGCTGGGGATGCATAACGGTGCTATGGCTGGAGAGCATCCTCTTGGCGAACATCCTTCCAGGACATTGTTTGTGAGAAACATAAATAGCAACGTTGAAGATTCTGAATTGAAGCTCCTTTTTGAGGTATACATTTTTCTTAACTTTTAGTGTTGTTTCCTTTGTGCATTTCAAAGTAACATCTCATGCCAATATTTCCACACTTTTTTTTTTTCATAATCTGCAGCAATATGGAGACATTCGCACTCTCTATACAGCATGCAAACATCGAGGGTTTGTTATGATATCGTATTTTGATATTAGAGCTGCCCGTAACGCAATGAAAGCACTCCAGAATAAACCATTGAGACGAAGGAAGCTTGACATACATTATTCAATACCGAAGGTGGGTTATGTTCAGTTTTATCTTACCTTCTATCAGTTCAACTCACTGGTGGTGGGGAATTGAACTGCCAACCTTTAAAATAGATGTATAATTCCGAAACTAGTTGAGCTATTTTTTTTCTCCATTTCAATTAGCTTCCTACCAAGCATTTGAATTTTGTGGATATTTATTCTTAATCTGTCATTTTAAAAACATCAAATTATCTGCCTTAAATTCTTTCATACGTCTTTGCGGTTCCTTACATCTTTCTCTGTTCTACTTTTTTCAGGACAACCCTTCTGAAAAAGATATTAACCAAGGGACTCTTGTTGTTTTTAACCTTGAGTCTACTATTTCAAATGAAGAACTTCGTCAAATATTTGGTGTCTATGGAGAAATCAAGGAGGTGGGGCCGGGATTCAACGTTTATCATTGCATGCCATTATCTGCTATGGGGAATCTGACATTGTTCTTCATAAATTGCAGATTCGTGAAGCTCCCCACAGAAGTCATCATAAATTCATTGAATTTTATGATCTCCGAGCTGCAGAGGCTGCTCTTTGTGCGTTAAACCAGAGTGATATAGCAGGAAAGCAGATAAAGCTTGAGCCAAGTCGTGCTGGTGGTGTGAGACGCAGGTTCGGACTAATATGCACTTTTGATGCTTGTTCATGCTTAGTTCCAGCCTCATTAAAAATAAAGTATTTTTGATCTCCAACAGATTATAATTAACAGTAACAAAGTTATTTATTCATCTTTGTGCCACAGTTTGGTGCAACAATTACATCCACAGTTGGACCGGGAAGATATTGGTCTCTATTTGCAACAGGGTAGCCCTCCCGTTAATGGCAGTGTCAGCTTCTCTGGTATTATAGCCTAAAGAAAATCATGCTCATTACTTGTGAATTTTGAGTATTTTGTTTGTCTCACGAAATAAAATATATTGCAGGTTTAGTTCCTAGTGGGACTATCAAGTCTAGCAGCATGAGTAATGGATCTGTTCTAGGAGTACACTCTATGATGCGAGCTCCGTCTTTGGAGACCGGGTTGCATCATGGGATATCTTCTAGTGTTCCTAGTAGCTTACCTTCTGTGATGAAATCTGAAACAATTGGCAACCAATCTGGCTTCATTGACTCTGGTCATTCACCTTCACAACTAAAGCTGGGTACCCGAGCAGCTTCGGCTATTCATCCTCATTCGCTTCCAGATCATTCTGATGGTTTGAACAACATTGTTCACCGCAATTCTATGAGTCCTATTGTAGGAAACAACAGTCTACGGCCACCTGAAAGAGCTGAGAGCAGGCAGCTAGTGAACTGTAATGGTCGCTCTATTGAATTGAATGAAGATGGTAAGTTTAATTAATTGATTTCACAACTTGTCGCGTTTTGATATTGAAAATCTGCTCAACTCTTTCATAAAGGGCCTTCATTGACAATGTTCAATTGAGTTGGTTGGTTCACTATGTAGCTGATTGGAGATAATCAACTATTCATCTTTTTCTATAGATATCAACTTGGGAGCTCTCTGTGATCCTTAATATGTTTTTGGGGGTGCCATGTCACTTTTTTTGTGCTAGGTTTTTAGTACTTTCATGATGTTAGCATCATCACACCATCATCATCATCAACCTTATTATTTTTTTACTTTTTTCTTAACTGGTTCGAATTCCCGTTGCAGGCCGAGGAATCTTTTTATGTTTAAATTGATTGTTACTGACCAGTAGCTATTTTTCATTTTCTTCCATCAGGATGAAAGTTTGATTTTTTTTAGCTTTCTCATGCCTTCATATAAGATGTGTTATCTTTTTTTGCAGTTTTTGCATCTGCTGGTAACAGAACTCGCCCCATTTCTGGACCTCATTATACATGGGGGGGCAACTCGTACCGGCCCCAGCCTCCAGCTCCCGGCGTTGTATGGCCGAATTCTCCATCTTATATGAATGGAATTTCTGCTGCTCATACTCCAACCCAAGTCCATGGAGTTCCAAGATCAGTATCTCATTTGATGCACTCAGTTCTACCCATGAATAATCACCACGTCGGATCCGCACCAACTGTTAATCCTTCTATTTGGGATAGGCAACATGCTTATGCTGGGGAATTGTCAAAAGCCTCTGGCTTTCATTCAGGTTCTATAGGGAATATGAATTTGCCTAACAATTCACCACAGGCTATGGATTTTTTCTCTCATGTCTTCCCACGAGTTGGTGGAAATTCTCTAGAGCTTCCTATCCCCCAAAGGAATGTAGGACTTCAATCCCTTCATCAGCAGTGCATGGTTTTTCCGGGACGCGGTCAAATGCTTCCAATGATGAATTCATTCGACTCTTCAAATGAACGCGGTAGAAGCCGGAGAAATGAAGCATCCTCTAATCAAGCAGAAAAGAAGCAATATGAACTTGATCTTGATCGCATAATGAGGGGTGAAGACATTCGTACTACACTTATGATAAAGAACATTCCTAACAAGTTAGTTTTTCTTTAAATCTTTAATAGTTTTTCCAATTCTCATAATCATCTCTTTCCATTAGATCACTAGCGCATTTTCTTTTTTTCTTAAAAAATATATATTTGTGAGTGTTCGAGCCAACTAGACCTTGACTACTATTCTCACGTGACAACCTCTTGACTCTCATATCTACACTATTTTAAGTCAGTTATTGGCCCCTCTTGGTTCTATCTAAAGGCTCATATAATCCATGATAATTGCAGATATACATCAAAGATGCTTTTGGCTGCAATCGATGAACGCCATCGAGGAACTTACGATTTCATCTATCTGCCTATTGACTTTAAGGCAAGTTTTTTCCATGTTTGGTGTCGCAGAAATGCTTCCTTCGGTTTCATCACAATTTTGTTGTTTGTTGCAGAACAAATGTAACGTGGGATACGCGTTCATTAACATGATTGATCCTAGGCTTATCATTCCATTCTGTGAGGTTTGTTTGCTGTTGAAGCTTTTAGGATCTTGAGATCTTATTTGCTAAGTTTTTATTGACAAAGGAATATGCCCCATACTTGCAGGCATTTAATGGCAAAAAATGGGAGAAGTTCAACAGTGAGAAGGTGGCATCACTTGCATATGGTCGCATACAGGGAAAAGCTGCTCTCATCGCGCATTTCCAGAATTCAAGCTTAATGAATGAAGATAAGCGATGTCGACCAATTCTTTTCAACACGGATGGTCCCAATGCAGGTGATCAGGTATGAAATCGATGTACGGTAACGTACAAATGGTGGAACGTTTGCTGTTTGTTTGCTGCACACCCTGAAAACGTCATGTTAACACGCACTTCTTCTACAGGTTCCGTTTCCAATGGGGGTAAACGTTCGTACTAGGCCTGGAAAAGCCCGAACCAATGCCCAGGACGAAAATCTCGACGAAGGTGTAGTGATGTCTGGGAACGGTGAGAATTCGAGTGGAGATGCATCTCCTTGATATGGACCAGCCAATACAATAATTTTTGTGTTCACTAACCTTAGAGGAAGGAGTAACATAAACAAACATCCACCAAAGTTTGTTTTTGACATAATTTTTTTCTAGTGGCTGATTCTCACCCCCTCCCTCTAAAAGGGAAGAACAAAGAACAAAAAAAAACCAAAAAGAAAGGAGCTCTGTGACCATAGTTGAAGGAGGAGCACACCTGTTGGATCCTCCAAATTTTGATTTTGAAAGTGATATATATATATATATATATAAGGAAAGACTTTTCATGTATATGAGTATTTGTTTTGAAGATATTTTGTCATGGTTTGTGTGAGCAGATGTGGATTCCTCTGCTACACCCCACTTTTTTTCTTTTTCTTTTTTGTTATTATTATTTTTTGTATCATTTTATTTTGGGTTTGACTTGGAAATTACTTGTAACAGTTGAGATGTGAGAACAGAGGGAGCTCATGTGAAAGTTTTGTAATGAACTAATTATAAAAATTCCCCATGCTTTCTGATTATTGACAGTACTGCTTTGTGGTGTTGACTCTTTTCCTTAAAAAAGTTTCATTTTCTTTCTTCAATTGTGCATTGCTGTTGACCTAACCTACTTGACATTTGACTTATCTCTTATTCGAAACAAAGCCCGGTTGAGTTGCGGGTCTTCGATATGGGATGCATCTTTGTCTCCCCCTTTCCTATGTGCTAGATTTGTTGGTTCCTCCATATACGAGTTTTCTTTCGAATATATAGCACATAATGAAAATATTTAAACCTTCTCTTTTAAGATTCGATGTAATGTAAGCCTTTCTTTAGGATTAATGTTGGACGTTTAATTTCCTAAATATTACCGCGTAAATATATATATATATATATATATATAGAAGTTTGGCATTCATGATGATGTTAGAAGTTTAAAGATGTTCCTTTTCAAAAAAAATAAAAAAGTTTAAAGATGTTTATTTTAATCTGAAACTGGCTTAATTAGAAGTGCATATAAAATGTTTGAGCCAATTTTTTTATAAAAAAACTGATAGTTTATAATTAATGTTGTCAAAATTTTGAGGGCACATTGATTATAAGTTGATAGTATTTCTTAGTTGGGAAAACTAGGTAAATGTCTACATTTGAAAAACTAATTAAAGAAAAGTCTACTTTTTATTAGATTTTAAATTTA
>JBBMEF010000003.1:11655932-11666847 GCA_037832685.1 Sicyos baderoa
GGGGGGGGGAAGGGGGGAGGGAAAAAGAGGGGGGGGTTTTTTTTTTTTTTTTTTTTTTTTTTTTTTTTTTTTTTTTTTTTTTTTTTTTTTTTTTATGTTTGCAGAAAGAAGAAATCAATCAGTCACACATACACAGTGTGTATTTTGCGTTATGTGTTGCAGCAGGTTTCTTGACCAACCTTGTCCTCTCCCCCAATAATCCCAAAATCCTATTTTTTTAATCATTTTAGTACAATAACTTGGTAGGTAAGGACTCCTTTGGTTATTCTTATCAAATGTGTTTGAGATAAGATAATTATAGTATAATTAGTTATAATAAATAATAGGGTAAATGACACATTTGGAAAAAACTATAATTAGTTCTTATGATTGGAAGAGAATTATATTTAATTTCTATGATTTGAAAAAATTACAGTTTGGTCTTTATAATTGTAAAAACTAGAAATTAATCATTATGGTTTGATAAAGTCTATGAAATTATGATTATCATTTTAATCATTAGCGAATTTAGTATGTGAAAGTTAGGGCCCGTTTGATAACCATTTCGTTTTTTGTTTTTTTGTTTTTTAGGCCCCGTTTGATAACCATTTGGTTTCTTGTTTTTCGTTTTTCAAATTTAAGCTTATTTTCTCTCAAAATTCCTATAATGTGCTCCCTACTCCCCACCATTTATCAATCTTTCTTTAAGAAAGTAGGGAAAGACCAACCAACTTTTAAAAACAAAAAAAATAGCTTCCCAAAGTTTGTTTTTGTTTTTAAAAGTTGGTTAGTATTCTCCTACTTTCTTAAAGAAAGATGGATAAATGGTGTGGAGGATGGAGCACATTGTAGGAATTTTGAGAAAAAATAGGCTTAAATTTAAAAAACCAAAAACAATAAACCAAATGGTTATCAAACGGGGTCTTAGTTTTTTGTTTTTTGTTTTGAAAAATAAAAACAATATATGTTTGATAACTCATTTCAGTTTTCTGTTTTTAAAAATTAAAAACCAAAAAAATATGTTTGATAACTATTTTTTGTTTTCAGATTTTACATTTCACTTGACTTTTTTTTAGTTTTTTACTATTTATTCTTGATTCTTTGATACTTTTTTAAAAACAAAAACAAATCTTTGTTTTTAAAAGCTACTTTTTTTAGTTTTTATAATTCTTTTAATATTTTAAAATGTTTTTAGAATTTTAAAAACAAAATCTAAAATTGGTTATCAAACAAACCTGTTTTTAAAATATTAAAAACAAAAACAGAAAACCAAAAACGAAATGGTTATCAAACGGGGCCTTAATTATTCACGTGTCAATTATAGTAGTGTAAGTTAAGTGATTGATTGGATAAAAATTCAGCATGAATACCTAATTTTTATATACATAATTCACGGTGATTAAAAACGACAATGACTAATTTTTATATTTTATCAAATTATAAAGACTAAAATTCTAGTTTTCAAAACAACATAGACTAAATTATAGCTATCTTAAAACCATACAGATTCAATTATAGTTTTTTTTTTTTTAAATCGTAGGGACTACATCTAAACTTTCTTCAAACCATAAAGACAAAACTTATAATATACCATGAATAATATTTGAGGTGTAGATTAATGTCACATAATTATAATTATTGATGTTAACATTTGGTAAAACGTAAATTGAGTTAAGTTTCTTACCACCACCGGATCAAATTTATAATTCATAGGTGAAAAAAAAAACACAAGAGAATATAAGAAAAAAGTTTTTTAAGATTAGGGAGAGAGAGAAAGAAGAGTTAAATTTAATTACGAGAGACATTAAAACAGAAAAAAAAAAGAAAAAAAAAAAGAAAAAAAAAATAAGGGAAGGAGAAGGGACTTGCTTTTACTGCATCCGCACAAAATATTTAAAAAAATAGAAAAAAAGAAAATAGAAAATTTGACGGCGTTAAAAACAGCATTTTGACGGTAAGTCTTAACCACTTCTCCCTCCCCCGATCTATCTCTCTCGTGTTTGTAGGAATTCACACCAAACACCACCCTTTCCGTCAAGTATGTTTCTTATTTATTTATTATTTATTACAAACAAAAACAGAAAAAAAAAAAAAAAAAAAAAAATCAAAACCCAATTTCATTTCTCTTTGTCTTCTCAGGCGAGGATTCCCCAATCTCGCCGGAGAAATCCCTTCATTCCTTCTTTTCTTCCCTCCAAGTTCTTATCTCCGAGCTCTGGAGGGAAACTTCAGCTTTTTCGCCGGAAAATTTCACAAATCTACGAAGGAAAACGTGCAATGCAGGACAAATTTCAGCATCGAACCCTTTGGAGGAGCTTGCACGCCACAGATTCTTACATGATTCCTTCTTCAACTTCCCATGCCTTTTGCCGTAATCTATTCCTTTTCTCCTTTGTTTAAATTCCCCCTCTCCCTCTCTCAATTCCTGCTCTGATCTCTTCTCTTCAGATTTTTTTTCCCTTTTCTCTTCTCTAAAGGTAAACTCCGCTGTTTTCAGCTCAATTTGGAACTTTCATTTTCTGTTTTCTTGCGATCTTCGGGTTTCTTGCTTGGATTCTGGTCTTGGTACAGAATTTGTAGCTTCTGTGTTGTATTTATCAAACGAATTTTGTTGTATCTGGTGATCTCTGAATTGATGTTTGTGCTTTTTTTTTTTGTAATTTGTTGTTTTGTTCCTGAGATCTCAAGAAAACAACTGTGATATTTGTGAATTGCTATGCCTAAGAAAGTTTAATCAATCTTTTTTTTTTTACCTGCAGATTTTTTCTAGGCTCGAGGGAAGATTTTGAATTGTTGTTGCCTGTTGAAGGAGGGGGCTTGTAATTTTTTTGGCGTTTTTTGTTTTTTTTATGGAGATTCTTTGAGTTTTCTTTTTTTTTTTTTTTTTTTGGGGATTTGTTGTGTTTTTCGGTTCCATCATGCCTTCTGAAGTATTGGACTTGAAGGGTTTGTCTTCATCTTCCTTCTTCTCCGATGATTTGCGCCATTCAGATGAGGTATATATTATATATACATGCCGTTGGCTCTGGTTTTTTCTTTTTTCTAGCTTGAGTTATTGCTTGTTCTTGCAGCTCAACATTCTGCATTTTTTAGGATCTTAATCTTCATTTCTAATTCTTTTTCTTCATAGGGGCAGCTTGGTGTTTGGAAGTCAGCTAGTATGTCTAATCACCGTGGTTAGTGCAAATTTCTCTTCAACCACATTAATCTCTTTTAGTTGCATAATCAAGGGTATTTAAAGATAACTATTTTTATTGTATATTTCAGTTAATCCATGACTTGGTATGGTTGAACTATTAAGTGAAAGAATGTAATTGTGCTTAATTGATTGGCCACCACATAGTTTTTGTTCTGTATCTATTATGAGTAATGTGGCATGTCTAGGGGTTTCGAAGAGACATGTGGAAAATACAATGACATGTGACCTATAATGCTTGAAAAGTGCCTTGTTCAAAGACACTGGTCTGTAATTTTCCCACTGCAAAAGAGAAACGGGTTTTGTTTGAGATGATGTACTACAATCCATGAATTCTTAGTTTCTGGACTCGCCAATTGTCTTTAATTCTATTTCTTATATTACCAGTTCTAGAATAGGGGGGAATCCTGCTTTTGTTTTGCTCTAACATTCCTGGCCTGGCCCTGTGTTTATTTACGATGACCGATCGGCTGATCTCATGATATTATTGCTGCTCAAGAAATTTTATAGAGACTCTAGTCTTCTCTCTCTCTCCTAACCACCACTAATATGACCTTCATGAGGCACATGTCAAATACCTTGTGTTTGTTGTGTTCCTCTGTATGCCCATAGTAATACATCTTTTTCTTTGATAACCATGAGTGATCAGCCCAACTTTTGCATCATGACTTATCTCACAAACTAACAATTTGGCCCTATTATGTTTGTCATAAGAAATCTTGCAGGGTTTAGTTTCCTCCTAGATAGATGGTCATCGTGGATTCGTGGCTTGACCCACAATTTTTTTTAAAGACTTCCAGTTTACAGTTTACTCTTTGATTACTGGGCCAACCCACATTGGTCCAGGTTGTGACAACATTACCTTCCCAAAAGTCTATAGTACAGATTATTGACAGATCTGTGCTTCAAGGAATACTAAATATCTATCCATCCCCTCTGGCCAGCTACCACACACATGTGCACACATACCCAAACAACTTATATGAAAACAAAAGATGAAAAAGTCATCAATCGTGCACGGTTTAGTTGGTTTCAATTCTGACCTTTACCCACGTAATTGGTTTCATTTTATTAGCTTACAATTTTTTTTAAAGACTTCCAGTTTACAGTTTACTCTTTAATTTCTACCACCAATCAACTAAACTAGTTCCTTTTCGCATTTTGATGTGAATCGTTAATGAATGGGCTTTTTTTGAAAAATAAAAATCGAATTAAAGGATCGTAGGTTAAATTGAAACTTTCAAATTATGGAAGGCAAAACTTAAACTAACTACATGGAACAAGCTATCTTGAGTTTGTACCTGTTGTGTTGTCAAATAAGCTTCTTGTTGTTGTGGTGAGAAGGCCTTTCCTCTACTGAAAAGTTATATGTTTCAATGGTAATGAACAGGCAGTTACATGTCAGGTGCTTCATCATCTGTGGAAAAACTTTCAATAGGCGATTGCCTGAAAGAGAACTCACTGGAAAATCACGATTCATTTCCTGTGAGAAACGAGAATGCAAGTCTTATCCTGAATAGACATGCTGTTGGAGCTGAAAGAACATCCAATTATTTTGCTCGAAGTAATGAAGTCAATATGATCAATCCTCAGTATGAGAGTAGTCTATTCTCAAGTTCTTTATCAGATATATTTACTAGGAAGTGTAAGTCTCTTGATTGCTTCTTCACATATTTGTACCTGATGAGGATGCCGACTAAAGAATTTAAATCTAAATGAATTTGCAAATAAGTTCTAACTCAGCTTCATTCTTGGCTCGTTTAACCATATCAGTTTTAGCCTTAGAAGTCTATACTCTTACATATTCTATTTGTGCAGTGCGTTTTTCTCCCAGCAATGGACTATATGGTCATTCTGTTGATACTGTTGCATCTCACTTTGAGGAAGAGGAGGTTTTTGAGTCACTTGAAGAATTGGAGGCCCAAACCATCGGAAACCTCCTTCCTGACGATGAAGACTTACTTGGTGGAGTAGTTACTGATGGGCTCGATTATTTGGTTGAAACAAATGGCGAGGATGATGCTGAGGACTTGGATTTCTTTAGCAATGTTGGAGGGATGGAATTGGGTGATGATGGCTTATCTGTTGGACAGAACAATTTGCCAGGGATGCTTAATGGTGCTATGGCTGGAGAGCATCCTCTAGGTGAACATCCTTCTAGGACACTGTTTGTGAGAAACATAAATAGCAATGTTGAAGATTCTGAATTGAAGATCCTTTTTGAGGTGCACATTTTTCTTAACTTCCAATGTTGCTTCCTTTGTGTATTCTAAAGTAAAATGTCACGCTAATTAATATATTTACACTTTTGTTTTATGATCTGCAGCAATATGGAGACATTCGCACTCTTTATACAACATGCAAACATCGAGGGTTTGTTATGATATCCTATTATGATATTAGAGCTGCCCGTAATGCAATGAGAGCACTCCAGAATAAACCGCTGAGAAGAAGGAAGCTTGACATACATTATTCGATACCAAAGGTTGGTTTCTTTTTTTTCAGATTTTCTGTTTAGTGTTTGTTTTTTTTTTCTTTCTTTTTTGGAGTTCAATTCACTTGTCTGAGGAATCAAACTGCTGGTCTTTAAAATAAATGTATTATGCCTGAATTAGTTGAATTATTATTTTAAAATGCTTTCCATTTCGATTAGCTGCCGATGAAGTATTTGAATTTTGTGGAGATTTATTCTTAATCCTTCATTCTAACCACATTAATTAATCTGCCTTCAGTTTTCTTTCATGACTTCTTTTTGTCCTCACATCTTTCTCTGTATCACTTTTTCAGGACAATCCTTCTGAAAAAGATATTAACCAAGGAACTCTCGTTGTTTTTAACCTCGAGTCTTCTGTTTCAAATGAAGAACTTCGTCAAATATTTGGTGTCTATGGAGAAATCAAAGAGGTGAGCCCAAGATACAATTTTTACCATTGCATACCATGATTTGCTTTGAGGAATCTGACATTGTTCTTCATAAATTGCAGATTCGTGAAGCCCCCCACAGAAGTCATCATAAATTCATTGAATTTTATGATACCCGAGCTGCAGAGGCTGCTCTTTGTGCATTAAACATGAGTGATATTGCAGGAAAGCAGATAAAGCTCGAGCCAAGTCGTCCTGGTGGTGTGAGACGCAGGTTTAACAAATATGCATTTTTATATCCTTGTTCATGCTAGGCTAGCTTTCTCCAACAGAATAAAATTAAAAGTAACGAATCGTAAGTGGATGCTAACAGTAACTAATATATTTTCTTTTATCTTCGTGCCACAGTTTGGTGCAACAGCTCCATCCACAATTGGAGCGGGAAGATATTGGTCTCTATTTGCAACAGGGTAGCCCTCCCGTTACTTGTAGTGCCGGCTTCTCTGGTATTATAGCCAAAAGAAAATTATCTCATTACTTGTGAATTCTGAGTATGTTGTTTGTCTCACCAAAGAAAAAATATTGCAGGCTTAGTTCCTAGTGGGGCCATCAAGTCTAACAGCATGAGTAATGGACATATTCTTGGAGTACACTCTATGATGCGTGCTCCATCTCTGGAGGCGGCGTTGCATCATGGGATATCTTCTAGTGTTCCTAGTAGCTTACCTTCTGTGATGAGATCTGAATCAATTGGCAACCAATCTGGCTTTATGGACTCTGGTCATTCACCTTCACAACTAAACCTGGGTATTCGAGCAGCTCCAGCTACTCATCCTCATTCACTTCCAGAACATCCTGATGGTTTGAATAACAATGTTCTCTCCAATTCTCTGAATACAATTGCAGGAAACATCAGTCTACGACCATCCGAAAGAGCTGATAGCAGGCAGCTAATCAACTTCAATGGTCGCTCTATTGAGTTGAATGATGATGGTAAGTTTAAGCTGATTTCACGACTTGTTTTGCAATGATATTGGAAGTATTCTTAACTCTTGACAAAAGGTTTTCATTTACTATGTTTAATTGAATTGGTTGGTTCACTATGTAGCTGTTTTCTGTATATATCAATGGCTGACAATTTACTTCCAACAAGATGAAAGGTGGTTTTTTTAGATTTCTCGTGCCTTACATTATCTGGATATTGTTTTTGCAGTTTTTGCATCCGGTGGTAACAGAACTGGCCCAATTCCTGGACCCCATTATACATGGGGTAACTCCTACCGGCCCCAGCCTCCCGCTCCAGGTGTTGTATGGCCAAATTCTCCATCTTATATGAACGGAATTTCTGCTGCCCATACCCCAACCCAAGTCCATGGAGTTCCAAGGGCAGCATCTCATTTGATGCACACAGTTCTGCCCATGAATAATCACCATGTTGGATCGGCACCCACGGTCAATCCTTCTATTTGGGATAGACAACATGCTTATGCTGGGGAGTTGTCAAAAGCCTCTGGCTTTCATTCAGGTTCTATAGGGAATATGAATCTGCCTAACAATTCACCCCAGTCTATGGGATTTTTCTCTCATATCTTCCCCCAAGTTGGTGGAAATTCTGTAGAGCTTCCTCTCTCCCAAAGGAATGTAGGACTTCAATCCCATCATCAACGGTGTATGGGTTTTCCTGGACGAGGCCCAATTCTTCCATTGATGAATTCATTTGACTCTTCAAATGAACGTGCTAGAAACCGAAGGAATGAAGCGGCCTCTAATCAAGCAGATAAGAAGCAATTTGAACTTGATATTGATCGCATAATGAGGGGTGATGACAATCGTACAACACTTATGATAAAGAACATTCCCAACAAGTTAGTACTTTTCTCTTAAAATCTTTAAAGGGTTTCCTCATAATCATCTTTGGTGTCTTTCATTAGATCATTGTTCAGTGCTTAGGGTATTATAAAAGTAGTTACTTTCTACATATTGATTACTGGGATTCATGCTCTGCTTTTTGCAAAGAAAAAGTTTTAGTTGTGATATTAATTTCCATTCATGGGTCATAATAATGTTGAACTGCATAATTTACAGTGATATCTGCGATATCATCTCAGTTCTATTGCAATTGCAGATATACATCAGTTGTTGGTCCCTTGTTTCTATCTAAGGATCTATAATCTATCATGATTGTAATTGCAGATATACATCAAAGATGCTTTTGGCTGCAATTGATGAACGCCATCGAGGAACTTATGACTTCATCTATCTGCCTATTGACTTTAAGGCAAGTTTTTTCCATGTTCAATGCCGCAAAAATATTTTCCTCCGTTTCTGTTTCATCACAATTTTGTTACTTATACACCCTTTGGTTTGTTGCAGAACAAATGTAACGTGGGATATGCGTTCATTAACATGACTGATCCTCGCCTAATCGTTCCATTCTTTGAGGTTTGTATGCTATTGAAGCTTGCAGGATATTGTGTTCATACTTTCTAAGTTGTTATTGACAAAGGAGTGCAACACTTGCAGGCATTTAATGGGAAAAAATGGGAGAAATTCAACAGTGAGAAGGTGGCGTCACTTGCATATGCTCGCATACAGGGAAAATCTGCTCTCATCGCTCATTTCCAAAACTCAAGCTTAATGAATGAAGATAAGCGATGTCGACCCATCCTTTTCAACACCGACGGCCCCAATGCAGGCGATCAGGTATGAAATAGTATCATACAATCACTTCTGAATAGTGGAAATGAAACATCTGAAAGAAGTCATATGTTAACTTGTACTTCTTCTACAGGTTCCATTTCCCATGGGGGTAAACGTCCGTACTAGGCCGGGAAAAGCCCGAACCAATACCCAGGACGAAAATCACGATGAGGGTCTAGTAATTTCCGGGAATGGTGAGAATTGTTTCAGTGAAGATGCATCTTCTTCTTCTTCTTCATATCTTGTAAAGGATTTGGACCAGCCAGTACCATAATTTTTGTGTCCACTAACCTTAGAGGATGGAGTAACTTAAACTACATCCACCAAAGTTGTTTTGACTTTAATTTTTACAGTGGCTGAAGGCAGGGACCATTAGAGAAAGAATGTTTAGCAAATGCTAAGCCATCTCCATCTTCCCCTCCCCACCCCCCTCCAAACACAAAAAAAAAAACAAAAAAACAAAAAAGGATCTCTGAAACAACTGTTCAAGGAGCATCTGTTGGAGCCTCCAAATTTTGATTTTAAGAGTGATATATATTATAAGAGATGGAAATTAAAAGGGAAAGACTTTTCATGTATATTTTGCCATGGTTTGACTTGAGCAGATGAAGCTTCCTCTGCTATACCCCACTTTTTCTTTTTCTTTTTCTTTTTCTTTTTTATTTTCCAATTTATTTTGGGTTTGACTTGGAAGTTACTTGTAACAGTTGAAATGTGAGAGACAGAGGGGGAGCTCATGTGAAAATTTTGAAATGAACTAATCATCAAATATTTCCTTTGTTTATGGTTTAGTCTCTAATGGATTCTTGACAGTGTTTGTGGATTCTTTTGGTTCTGGTATTGTATAATGATGGTGCACTTTCCTTTTTCTTTTCTTCAATGATGCATTGTTGTTGACCACATTTGACCCTGTGTCTGAATTGATCAACTTTTGGCATATTAGAAATGATGAGAATTACGAAAATGGTATTGAATGAATGACCCTTTTGCACTTGAGATGAGAATTTTTTCACTTTCTGTGAAATTATCACTTTTTCTAAAAGTTGAGATATTCGAATGTGCAAATCTGTTAGTTATGTTATTAAGATATAATCAATCCGATTAAGTCCACTTTAGTGTTAAATAGTTACCCAAAACATCATTATTGTGTGAAAAATTCCATTATTCCCCTTGTATCAATATTCGTCATATATCTTGTGCAAAAAAAAAAAAAAAAAAAAAAAAATCTGTCATATATCTTACATTTTTAGGATAAAATGCGAAATTATGAAGTTAAATTAGAAAATAACGAATATCATCTTAGATTAAACAAAATGACACTTATCAATGATTTACACGCTTTTAAATTTTGGAGGTTGCATTACTTAAAACTCCAATCTAATAATTATATCAAAAAAAAAAAAATAGAAACATTTCAAAAAAAATTAATAGACGCTTTAAATTTTTTTTTAGATAAAAGTTCAAGGTTTGCCACCATAAATTAAACACATCATCTCTTAATTTTAAAACACTTTTTAAATTATCGTTAATGGTAATAACTAGACTTGTTTTGAAAAGTATTGCAAATTTAGGCACTCAACCTTTTTTTTTGCAAACTTAATTTTTTTCATTTAAAATTCAAAATTAATTTATTTTTTTAATACATTTTTGCTCCTACATGCGTTTAATGCTTGATTTTCGATTTTGTAAATGATTATTAATTCATTCCCTCCGGTAATAGACTTTCATTTTTGAAATGTCAACTCTATTTATTATTTGGAAATTTATCTCTCTTCATTTATTTTGTTCCATTTTATGTTTCATGTCACCTCCTCCATCTTCCAATCCGTCATTTCTATTTCTTGTCTGAATTTCATGCTCTCTTCTCTCTTCTCGGTCGCCTCTAAAATCCTTCGATCCATCGTTTTCGGCAGAACGGTATATTATGTCCATTTCAGTTTATTTATGTCCATTTCATTTCGTTGTCCTTATTGTTTTATCATTTTCAGGAGGTTACTCTTCGTTACCCGTGTATAGTCTCCCGAGATGGCTCAGATTGTTCAATATGGTATGGTTGATTTCATGTTCTGTCATTTATGTACATTTTTTTAACATTATATTTCACTATGTTGCATGTCATATGTAGAAAACCACTTTTCAATCTACTTAGTCATGTTTCTATATTATTTTATGTTCTGT
>JBBMEF010000003.1:11696129-11723193 GCA_037832685.1 Sicyos baderoa
GAGATAAATAGAAAGATCTCACAAATTGTGGAACCGAATCGCCCTTTGTAATCTGGTCGTAGAAAGCTCCGAACCCATTCTCCACCGTTCAGATTGAAGACACTCGTGTCACGAACACGCTGTCAAAATTTCAACTCGATCCGACGGTTGAATTGCTCGGAAACGCCAAAATATCAAAGCTGGACATAAACCTCTTTTCTCTCTATTTTCTTTCTCTCTCCAAGTTGCTTCTCCCTCTGGGTGCTGATTTTCCAGATTTTTCTCTAAAACTCAAAACTCACTTTTAAGTATGAGAAGCCCTAATGGGCTTTTAGATTGGGCTTCACAATATGTGAATATAACCCAACACTTTACACGTCAAAGTTTCGTCTCAATGCTAATTGATAATAACAGAATAACTCGCATCTTTTAAATGTTGTAAGGTCTACTTATTTTTTTAATGTAAAATTATAACAATGTCTTTTGAATATGACTCTCGTTCGGACATTCACCATTTTTTAATATGAGACACTAATATTTTTTTCAATGTAGAATCATAACAATGTATTTTTAATATGGCGTCTCTTTCGATTACCATTTTTTAATATAACACTAATTTTTTTTTTGTTGACTGTGTATATTTGTTTAAATTTAATGAACTCTGATAGCATAATAGATAATTTGAAGATTTCTTCTCAAAATTAATTGATAATAATGGACTGACTTAATACATTTTTACAATATTGTGAGTTATACATCCTATCTTTTAAAGATCAAATTTATTTCAACAATGTGACCAAAAGATCCCATATTAGCTATGAAATCTATTGTCAATTAATACAAACCAAACTAACACAATTTCAGAGAAAAATGATATTGTCAAAAAAGATAATCACATATGCTGAAACTGAATTTAATACATGTTATGTCGATATAAATAGAAATGTTAAATTACTGCTCTTGTTCAACAAGTGAAATGGGAATCGAACTTATGACCTTCTAATTCTCGTTAAAGTAATGCTCTTATTAATAGAACGAGTTGAATATTAAATCATGATCATATAACCTAAAAAATTAAGTTAATGAATTTGAGTAAATTTAATTAAATAAATCATCACTTTTCTTATTTGTGAGTTTTAAATTAGAAATTTATTAAATGAGGATAAAATAACTTGATAGTGTAAACGCATGCTCTAACCATGTTGAATCATATTATTAAATTATACTAAAAAAAATCATATTATTAAATTTATTCTAATAAATTTAATAATATTAACCCACAAAACCAATTTTTTTTAAAAAATGGATCCCAATTTGAGTACAATATTAGATATTATGTGTAAGGATAATGTTTATATATATATACGAAAAGATATATCCTCAACAAAAAAAAAAAAATAGAAAAAGAAAATTACACATATTTTTTCTTCATGGTTTCATCACACCCAAAAGCAAGAAGTTTGGCGTGTATCACGTGTGGCGGATACAAACAGGCAATAATGAACACAAACACTCAAATTTAAAATGTTGTTGAAATATTCTACTTTTGTCGTATGAACAAACCCAGCTATTTATGGATCTCAAAATAAAAAAATAATAATAATAAATAAGGGCCAACTATATTTTATGTACAAACAGCCAAATGTTAAGGTAATAATAATGGAAAATGAATTATTGACTCCATAAATAAAACTAAAATCCAAGGAATAATATATTCTATCTAATTACATCCAAGAGTTCAATTTGTCCAAAAGAAATTAAGATTTTTGGAAACTTCTTAAATCATCACTCAAGTTGTACACCATCGTGAATCACGTTTTACCAACTTTTATTTTCATCAAATTTGTAAAAGATAAATTATTAACAATGATCAAAAGACAAAAGGTATATACGCCTAGTATTAAATAGTGTGGGCATTCATCACGAAACCAATTAATAATGAGAATAGTAGTTTAAATTTTTTGTAAACACTATCACGTTATTAATGTGAGATTTTTAACGCTTAGTAATACAATAAAATAATTGACAAATATTCTTACGAACATTAACAACATTTAACCGTCACCAAACTGCTAGACTCACCACCCTTTAACAGATTGTTAGTGTGCTATCTTAACCAAAAAAAAAAAAGAGTAGCAATATAATATTTTAACCAACATAATTGTGTATCAATATTTCAATAAAAACAATAGTTTGGTTGCATCAATATATTTAATAAGAATTTAAATACAGAACAAGTCATTTATCATATAAATGTTAAGAATGTCTTCTATTATGGTTGAATTAGCATAAATACAAAAATTAATCACAAAATTTTATGGTTGAATTAGCATAAACTTACTGAAAGGGTCAGTGTCGCAGTAAGTTCATTGTTTGGATGTAAACCAGTTTAACACCAACGTCACGGTTTCAAACCTTAAAAGAGTCGGAATTGGTTTTATCTTTTAATATAACTTTATAATTTATATATTAAAATTCCAAATTCAAAATCTAGATACCCCAAATATAAAATCCAACTGATTGATATCTCTTAATTTGTAATTTCAAAAGCTTCTTAAACTTTTTTTTCATATTCTAAAAAAATAACTATTTTGACTCTGGTCTACAACTTAGATCAAAATCGACCAAAACTAAGGGAGACAAAAATAAAAAAATAAAAAGTTTCACAGAAAATCAGCACGGCCAGACTTTTTTTTTTTTTTTTTTAATTCAACAACATTTAAGACTTATAATTGACCGATTACAATATTTTGGCACTAATTTTGTTGTTACCTATAAAAGTAAAAGAATCTAATATAATTAACGAATTCATAAATTTCAATACAACAAATTGATTGTTGTCGATTAACAATGGCTTTATAATGGGATTTCACCTTAGAAAAGAAAAAAAAAAAAAAAATTGGATTTCATAATTGTTTACTAAACCAACGGCTTTATAAGATCCATATGGATAGATATCATCATCTACATCCCAAAAGCCGTATACTTTGGAAGAAGCTTGTACAGTTTGGGAAGGGGTTTTAATTGATCAAAAAGAATAAATCTACTTCAACCGATATGCCCTTAGGCACGACCATACATAACATAGAAATCACCCTTGGGAAGGGGGGGACAATTAGCTAGAGCAGCAGGTGTTTGACATAACTCTAAATGAGACTTAGATTCTTGGACATTACAATTTGGTAACATATCATCACAGAAATTTTTGTTGCCACTTTGGCTCCATATGAAGATGTTTTAAAATTTTCCATAACTAAACAACTTCACAATCATTGTAATTAAATGCCAATGAGTGCATTAATCTTTTTAAATTACATATTTGAGTCCTTTTTCTCTTTAGCAACAGTGTAGTGGCATTTTCTTGGATCATTCAAGCTAGAAATGATGCTGATAGAAAGCCTTTTATTTAATGATTTGGAAAATAACTATCTAATTTCAAATTTCAAATCAACAAAATAACTATACTATTGAAAATCAACAGAGTTATTGTTTCAAAAAACTACATGCAATTATCTAAAGGTTGGTAGTGAGATGAGAAGCAATGGTTTCCATGATGGGGCGAGCTCTACACAAGGCTTCCAATGGCTCTACTTTAGGCATAGAAATCCCTTGGCCTTCCGTCATGTCGATTTCCTTATCGCCCACCCGCTTCCACTCGAACCCCTGAATCAACGAACCCAAAGCCAACCCCACCACGCGGTTAGCCATGCCCATCCCGGGGCAAGCCCTCCGCCCCAACCCAAACGGCAGGTATCTGTATGCATTGGTGCTCGACTCTGCGCCGCTTTCGAACCTCTCGGGTTTAAAGCTGGTCGAGTCATCCCACACTTTGGGGTCCCTTTGGACGGCCCATGCGTTCACCATTAAGATAGTGTCCGCAGGGATGTGATAACCGCCTAACGAACAACTGGCTGATGATAAATGCGGAGCTAAGAGCGGAGCTGCGGGGTACAGGCGTAGTGTTTCGGAAATACAGTTTTGGAGGTATGGTAGATTGAGAATCTCTTCTTCCTCTACAAACCGCTCTTGTCCGATTTTCATGTCGAGCTCGTCTCTGACCTTGTTTAAGGCTTCGGGATGGTTGAGTAGATTCGACATTGCCCACTCTATCGTCACGGATGATGTTTCGGTTGCAGCTGATAAAATGGTCTACAAATATTTACACAAAATAGAATGTGTTCAATTTTGTAGATGATCAATGTATTACAATAGAAATTGAAAAGGGAAAAAAGAAAGACTCACAACAACAAGGCCTTTGATGATTTCATCAGTGTAATAATCAGGTTGGGATTGTTGCAAACAGAGCAAATGGGAAACCATAGTATTCATCTTCTTCCCATTTTGCAAATCTTTCCTATGTTCATCCAACAAATTCTGCAAGAAGAAATCTGTATCTTTCCCCAAACTCTCCACTCGTTTGGTGTAACTCCAATCAACCCATTTCAAGAATGGCAAGAAATCCCCGGGATAAGACCCGAGCTGAAACGCCTTCTCCATGATCTCCCTGAACTTCGCCGCCTCTTCCAACTCCGTCACCTCGTCCCCGTAATACCGCTTTCCCGCCACCATTCTCATTATGATGTTAAACGTCAACTCCGACAACAGCGATTTCATCTTCACCTGTTAGAACATGTATTTGTATATACGAGAGTTAGTTAGTCACGAGTGTATGTTTGTCGGATTTATATTGAGCATTTACTAACTACTTCTCTCAGAAAACTGCATTTACTAACTATTGTTACTACTGATGTAGTTATTTCCAACTAATCAAGATAACTACTCATTTCTAACCATTCATTTTTAACTATACAATATAACTTATTTTTAATCCTTCAATTTCTAAGCAATTATTTTTAACTACTCAAAATAATTCTTCATTTCAAATTCATACTCAAACAAGCTATTGACTCTAACTCCTCTACAATAAAACCAAATCCAAACGAGTTTTTGATGCAACTCTTCTATAAAAATTTGCATTCAAACGAGCTATTTCAAAAACTCTTCAAAATAACTCATCAAATTAACTACTTATCGAAAATCTCATCCAAAGACGTCTTTGTGGGAGTTAGTTTACTAAAACTTCTTTGGGTCGTAATCTTACTATTTGTTAGCTATAATCTAAATTATAGTTTGGTATATTCATATTGACTTTCGAAAAAAAAAAAAAAAAAAAAAAAACACAATATCACCTTTGCGAAATCCCTACTCGAAACCCGATAGAGTTTCCGTAGTAGAATATCAACCTCTTCGCGCCGGATTCCCGCCGACGCATTGAGGCGGATGGAGGAAAGGACCTCGGTGGCGCTGAGGCGGCGGAGATTGCGCCAGTGGTCGCCGTAAGGGGCGGCGCCGAGGGTGGAGTTGCCGTAGCTGAGGTACTTGCCGGAGACGAACTCGGGGCGGTTGGCGAAAACAATGTCGTTGGTGGTGAAGCATTCTTGGACGGCGGAGGTGGAGGAGACGACAACGAGGTGGCGGGCGCCGAGGCGGAGGGTGAAAATGGGGCCGTGCTTTTGGGAGAGGGAGTTGAGGGTTCGGTGGATTGGGTGTTTGAGGAGGTGGAGATGGCCGATTACTGGGAGGGCTAGAGGGCTTGGAGGGAGATTGTTTTGGGTTTTTGATTTTCCTTTTTGGAAGAACACAATCAAAATTATGGCCAACAAGGTAATCAACACTGGGAAATAGCTTGTGGGTTCCATGCAAAATTCTCAATTGATTTTGAGTTCTTGGATCAATTTGGGTTCTTGTTTTGCCTCAAGGATATTGGCTATATAGCAACGATATTTTTTAATTAAGGCTATACTTCTAAATCACGTGATTCATAATGTTTTCTACAAGAGAGTATGGATTTGATCATTAAAAAAAAAAAAAAAAAAAGAATATGATCATTTTTTTTTTTTTTTTTTTTTTTTGTAAAATATCATTTTGGTCCATGTACTATCATGCAAGTTCTATTTTGGTCATTGAACTTTCAAAAGTCCAATTTTAGTCTTTGAATTATTGCTTTTGTTACGTTTTGGTCCATAAACTTTCAAAAGTCCAATTTTGATCCTTGAACTTTCTAACCCTAAACCTGAACCTCGAATCCTTTGTAAAATTGTGTTTTATATTTAATAGGATTTTAAACCTTCGTCAATCAAAGCAGAGCTAAATACGTAAATTTGATAGATAATAGAGTGATATATATAATAAGTTTATTTAAATAAGTCTTGAATTGTGGATTAACGACACAAAGTGGATAATGAGAATTTACGTCAAATAAGAAATTGATGTTGTTCGTACGATTTTTTAAATCCCACCACTGCAGACTATTTTCGTTGTCAAACATCATATGCTTGCATGGTACCTCATTAATTACAGAGGATTTGAGCAGCGAAAAGAGTTGAGTAAGAAAAGAAAATGATAATAAATTTATTTATTTTATTATTATTTGGACACCTCATCACTTTTAATCGAGGTTAAGATTTTTTTTCTTCTAACTAATGACCACTTTTTAATTTTTTAGAAAGTTCAATGATCAAAATTGGACTTTTGAAAGTTTAGAGACCAAAACGAAACAAAATAATAGTTCAAGGATTAAAATTGGACTTTTGAAAATTTAGGGACCAAAATGAAATTTGCATTATAGTTCAGAGACCAAAATCGTATTTTATCAAAAAAAAAAAAAAAAAAATTATTAAAATGGGCCATAAACTCGTCCCGAAATCAGATCGTTTGGCGTGAATCACGTGTTGGCGGGAAAATTTACTAGCTCGATCGTGTCATTTAGAAACGGTTCTATAAAATAATAATTAAAGAAAAGATTTTCTTTTTAGTACATAAAAGGAAAGATTTTATACAAACAAACATGAGCATAACTTACCTACACGTCATTATTGAAAATACATAAAAATTAAAATCAGACATGAAATAAAATATTATTTTAACAAAAAAAATTAAATAATGATATCCATATTCATGACTATGGAGTTAAAATGGACTAATATCAAATAAGATAACCAATAACCTGACCCTCTAATTGATTTTAAAATGGATGCACTATCTAATATGGTATTATAGTCCATTAAACTTAAACCTAGACACCATCTTAAGAGGATATGTTGATTTTTTTTAAAAAAAAGTAAATTGACTACTCTTTTTCATTGTCAATTAATTTTAAAATGTATATCCACCCTATCTAATAAAATTTGTTTTATAACAAACAACTTGTGAACATCAAAAAAAAATATATAAACAATAATTTTACTAAAAAAAAAATATTATTAATTATTGGTTGGGGAACAAATAAATTAGAGTTGTTTGAGATTCCCTTAGACAAATCTTGTGCTCCATTATTTTTAGTTTGCTATGTATTCCCAATCCCCACACGTGATACACGCCAAACCAGATAGTGTCCAAAACAATACACTCATTTATGTCCTCTCACGTCATCTAATTAATTTCCAACCATTTTTTTTTTCTTCCATTTAAAATGAAATAGAATGTGTAGTCTAAATTTGAAAACCTTTTCTCCTTTTAAATTACATTGTCCATTTCGAAATCAAAATAATTAAGAACGAATTAGCTCTATAATTGTTATCGAATCTCCACTTAAATTAATATCATATGACATTATATTAAACTATACATATGTTATTTAATCTCAAAATCAATTAATATTTAATTGAGTATTACAGTTTTGTCTCCATGCTAACCAAAAGTTAAAGTTCAAAATTGATATGATAACCTAATAACCAATGAAAAATATTTAGGTCATGTCCGGGCATAATCTAAATAATAATGCTCATGAATATAAACTACACATTACTTTACTTTAAACTTAAAAAATAAGAAGAGAAAGAAAAAAAAAATAGTTTGTGGCTTATATTGAGTCACATATGTGGGCATTAATATTTAGGTCATGTTCAGGCATAACCTAAATATTTCTCATAACTAATTATGCCTTGGAATTGAACTCCCAAATATTGTTGAATTAAAAATAATGTATATATATGGAATTGAACTCCCAAAGCATTTGGTGAAGAAACTGAAATCCCAAGCAGAAATGGAAGCCTCCATCTTCCTGTATTCACTTCTCTCCATTACTCTCATCACTGCAATAATTTACCATTTACTAAAACCTAAATCCCACAAAAACCTTCCTCCGTCGCCGCCGTCTATTCCGATCATCGGCCATCTCCATCTCCTCAAACCCCCAGTCCACAGAAGCCTACTAACTCTCTCGCAAAACCACGGCCCCGTCCTCTCCCTCCGCTTCGGCTCTCGCCTCGTCGTCGTCGTCTCCTCCATCGAAGCCGCCGACGAATGCTTCACCAAAAACGACGTCCTCTTCGCCAACCGCCCCGACTTCGCAGTGAGCCGCTGCCTGAGTTACAACCACACCACCCTCGGAGCCGCCCCGTACGGCGACCACTGGCGGAAGCTCCGCCGCGTGTGCGCGCTCGAGATCCTCTCCGCAAATCGACTGAACCAAAACGCCGCAATCCGAGTCGACGAGGTCAAGTCCCTAGCAAAGAAGCTGGAGAGGGATTCGAGAAATGGATATGCAAAGGTTGAGTTTAAATCGATGGTGAAGGAGTTGACAATGAATATAACGATGAGGATGGTGGCGGGAAAGCGGTATTACGGGGGCGAGGAGGGCGGGGAAGCGGCGGCGTTTCGCGAGATTATCGACGAGTTGTTCGAGTTCACATTGGCCCAATACCCTGCTGATTTTTTGCCCATTTTGAAGTATCTTGATTTGAATGGGTTTATGAAGAGGGCGAAGAAGCTTATTAAGAAGGTGGATGCGTTTTGGCAAGGCATGATTGATGAGCATAGAATTAATCAAGAAATTTGCAATGAAGAAATGAAGAACAGTATGGTTGCTCATTTTCTTAAGTTGCAAGAATCTCAGCCTCACTATTATACTGATGATATTATCAAAGGCCTCATTTTGGTATGTTAATTTTCTTTTTTAATATTTGCTACTCTTACTTTTTTTCTCCAACTAATGTTATCTATTTTGCAGACAATGATTCTCGGTGGCTCAGACACCACGGCGGTGACAATAGAGTGGGCAATGGCGAATCTCCTAAACCATCCATCGGTATTAGAGAAAGCAAGAGCTGAATTAGAGTCTCAACTTGGAGACCAAATATGTGAAGAATCCGACATTTCAAAATTAAGCTACCTCCGATGTGTAGTCCTCGAAACTCTTCGGTTGTACCCGGCTGGCCCGCTCCTACTGCCGCATAGGTCGTCTGCAGACTGTACCATAGCGAGATACGACGTGCCGCGCGATACGATCTTATTGGTGAACGCGTGGGCCATCCACAGGGACCCCGCATTGTGGGATGATCCAACAAGTTTTAGACCAGAGAGATTTGAGAGTGGGGAGAAAGGAGATGCTAATAGTAAGATAATGATAGCATTTGGTTTGGGAAGGAGAGCCTGCCCAGGGTCTGGAATGGCACATAGAGTGTTGGGATTGACTTTGGGGCTATTGATTCAATGTTTTGATTGGAAGAGAATTGAAGGGAAGGGAGTAATTGATATGATGGAAGGGAAAGGTATTAGCATGCCTAAAGCTCAACCACTTGAAGCACTTTGTAAACCAAGAGAAATTGCTACCAAGTTGCTTTGAATGTGTACTCTTTTTTTACAAACCAATAAAATTGTGTGCAAGAAATTTTCTTTGTTGATTAACAAGCATCTTATGAATTTTGTGTTTAAAAATGTGTTAGAATCTCACAAATATTCCACATTGAAAAGTGAGAGAGTCCAACATCAAATATATGTGTTACTCCACCTCATTGTCAATTGGTTTTGAGGTGGAACCCCATAATCTTTAATATGGTATCGAGCTCATAAAGTTCAAACGAGTATTCGCTCCAATAAAATAAAATTGAGATCCGATTTAAGATTGGTCAGCCCAAAAGAGGCACCATCTTGAAGAAAGTGGAAGAGTCCAACATCAAAGATATGGATTACTCCCCTCGTCGCCAATTGATTTTGATGTGGAACCCTATATTCTTTAATAAAATGTTTTCATTTAAACATCTCTCAAGAAGTAATAATAAATCTTATGAATTTTGTTTGGTCATGAAAAGTTTGATTCTTTAACAAGTGAATGACAATTTGATCGTAACAATCGACAAACACAAAGTTATTCCTTTCTTTCGACTCGTTATCATCAACTCTCAACCACATTGCTTCTTCGGTTGCCTCGATAGCTACTCTGTATTCAAACCAACTATTATATTTGTTGAAATGTCTTGAACTAATGTTAATGTTAATGTTAATTTTATATTAATTTTTTTAATGTAATTTTGGTAAATAAGAAAAATACTAAGGTGTAAGAGATTAGTTTTTATAACAGTCACAACTTAATTCAGATCTAAGATCATTAAAAGCAAACCAAGTTCAACATGCTCAAAAAACAATGGTATAATAAGTCATTACCAAAAATAGTAGATTCGAGCATAAACAAAGGAGGCCGAAAAAAGATAACTCATTTCAAAAAGTGAAATTTAAGATTAGTTTTCGAAAAAAAATTATTTCAAAAAGTTTCATGGTAGGTCATTTTGTGTAGTAGTAGCAAAATTACTACCAGTTTACTCAATGAAAAAGTTTCAAATTTGGAAAGATGTAATTTTAATTTATGATTAGTTCAATAATTATGAGATTTTGAAAATTAGATTAGAAATAGCACATTTAATTATAAAATTCAAAATTAATTGAAATATGGTGGAAAATATTATTTCAATTTTGCTTTACTATCTTTTCTGTCATATTGTCAAAAAAAATTACTTCAACAAAGAAATTCCAATTTGTAATAAAACCTATTTTGAATTTGTAATATATATATATATATATATATATAGCAAGGATTTTTTTTTTTTTTTTTTTTTTTTGAAAAAGAACGAAAATCTCATTAACAACCAACCATCAACCTCAAACAATCCAACTCCAAAACGGAGCCAAGAACAGAGGGGAGGTACCCCCTCCAAAAGTCCTCACTATCCTCCACAGAAGAGGAAAAAATAATCGAGCTAAGTCTCATAGGAAGCGTTTGTTTGGCTAAACAATCCGTCAAGCGGTTACACGACCTATTACAATACGAAATGTTCATAATCACAATACGGGAAATCAAATGTCTAATATCAACACCAATATATAGTAAGGATATTTTTGAATTAAGGCTATAGTTCTAAATCACGTGATTCATAATGTTTGCTACGTGAGAGTATGAATTTGATCATTAAAAAAAATATATATAAAAAAAAAAATAATAATAATATAATAATAAAGAAGGAGAATATTTAAATGGGCCATAAACTCGTCCCGAAATCAGATCGTTTGGCGTGAATCACGTGTTGGCGGGAAAATTTACTAGCTCGTGTCATTTAGAAACGGTTCTATAAAATAATAATTAAAATAAATAACTTCCTCCAACCAATAAATAATAAAAGAAAAGATTTTATACAAACAAACTTACCTACACGTCATTATTGAAAATACATACAGTTAAAATCAGACATGAAATAAAATAGTATTTTAACAAAAAAAAATTAAATACTTATTTCTAGACACTCGTGAGTCTGTGACCATGAAATTGAAATAAATTAACATCAAACAAGATAATCAATTAACCTAATTTTTGATAGGGTAGATTACTCTTCTAATTATTAATTGATTATGAAATGAATGCACTATCTAATATGATATTTGATCTCATTAAACCAAAACCTAGGCATTATCTCGAGGAATATTCCTCTTCATTAATATTAATATGTTCAATTAAAAAAAATGTAAATTAACTACTCCGGTTCATTGTCAATTAATTTAGAAATAGATGTCCACCATACCAAATAAGATTTGTCTTTTTACTTTGAAAAAAAAAAAACTTGTCAAGATAAAAAAAAGTATATATAAATAATAATTTTACTAATAAAAAAGAAACTATTAATTAAAGATGTGACACGTCTCATCCTCGCAAATGATCATAAGAAATGTTTAGAATTTCTAAAAAAAAGAAGTTGGAATTTTTTTCTAAAAAACAAATGGTAGCAAAAGTAACATGATAATGAATGTAGCATATTGTGATTCACGTTTTCTTCTAGCTTCCATTCATCAACTTTCCTTTCCTATTACCTTGTAAAGAAAATTTTACAGATTCACAACTTAGATTATTAACAGTATTTTTAAAAAATTTGAATGCTCCAACCACCAAATATTGTTATTATACTATTAAAAAAAAAGGTTTGAAATTAAACAAACTTAGAAGATCATTATATATTGACATTACAGTTGAAAATGGTAGGGGAACAAGTAAATTAGAGTTGTTTGAGATTCCCTTAGACAAATCTTGTGCTCCATTATTTTTACTTTTCATAAATATTGTTATTATACTATTAAAAATATATATAGGCCTCACCCATTTGTTTCTCCCTTAATGGAGAAAACGCGTCTTGCTAGGGAAAGGTGTCCATACCCTTTAAAAGCAGTGCTCCGTTCCCTTTTTCAACCAATGTGGGATTCCCCTATAAGTTTCCACATCTGTAACAGCCCGACTCATTGCTAGCGAAGATATTGTTCGTTTTGCCCCCACTAACCTCACATACGCGTTTTCTCTATTGAGGGAGAAACAAATCCGTGAGATCAGTGGACAAAAGCAGACAATATCTTGACTAACGATGAGTCGAGCTGTTATATATATATATATAACGTGACTAAGATATCTTAACAAGTATTCAATACTTCATTTTCTTGGTTAGCAGAAGTTAGACAAAGTAAGACATATTGCTCAATGATTTCAGAAAAAAGATAATAAAAAAATAAACATCTTGCTCAATTAGTAATAAACTTCTTTAAAAAAATAGTAATAATAATAATAAATAAAAATGCAAGAAACAAGCCATTACATGAAATAGCCAATTCATGTTTCTATGTTGCAGGCGGTATAGTGGTTTAAAATTTAGATTTAGTATATAATTCAAATAAAGATCTACAAAACATCAATCATCAAACAAAATTTTCGCAACACTTTTCTTACAAACACTAATCTTTAAATAAGACCTTTTCAATACTTCTTCTTACCCGTAACAAATTTCAAACATAAATACTTCATATCTTCAAATCATTTTCATTTCCATTTTCTTTCATTTCTTCTTCTCTTCTCCAAATCTAAATTTATATTTATAAATAATACTTTTGTTTTATTGATAAGATTTGTAGTAACAAATGGTAGTAAAAGTACATAAATAATCAATCTATCATGATTCATGTTCTTTTCCAAATTCAAACACCCCTAGATCATAGATACAAGATATGATTTCTAGTGCTTTTAAAAAACAAATATGGTACCAAGAAATTAGGATTGAGTATAAGACTTTTCATAAATAATGTAGCATCGTGATTCATGTTTTCGGCTAGCTTTCAAGTCTCATTAATTTTTCTTTCCATGATTAGACTAGCTTACGACTAATTTCACGAAATATAATATTTAGAGAGAAATATATTTTTTTAGTCCCTAGATTTTTGGCTGATGTGGTTATATTAGATTTTATTTTTAATGAAACATAAATAATAAGAATAAAAAAATCAAAACACATTTGTAAACTTTTCATTTTTTTAGAATAAAATTTTTGGTGGTTTTTCATCTTCAAAACTTTTCAAAAGATTAAATAATAATAAAAAGTAATTCAAAACTTTTGATCGTTGATAATCAATCTCCTTCCGAATATGTTGACTATGTTTGCTTCGGCTTGAAATTGGACCCTCAAATATTTATGTGAGCATTTACATCATTATGTTAGAAAAAAATTTATCTCAAATAAAAGAAAAAAATTTAGAAATAAAAATAAAAATAATGTTGACAGTTAAAAGACATGGACACAATTGAAAAGTGAAATGTACAAGTATAGTTAGGGAAGACTTGGTTTTGGAAGTATACTTGTCTCAAATTCGAGAGTTACTTATAACATTAATTTGTAGATATTATACAATTGACCATGTTTTCAATTGGGAAATAATTAATATGTAATTAAGAAATTAATGATCAAGATGACCTCACCCATGTATGAACAACTCTTTTTAAGCTTTTTTTTAATGCGATTGTTTTCTCTCATTTATGGTGCAGTTTGTTGTGAAATGAGAACTTTTTTTGCAGCCAGTCTACATCGGTAGGGTTGGGGCCAAGCTAATGCGTAGGTGGGTTGATCTTAATAAACCCTAAACCTTAATAAACCATAAATCCTAATAAACCCTAGACCTTAATAAACCCTAGATTCCAGACCCTAAACCATAAACTCTAGACCCCAAACCCTAATATATAATCTTTGTCATACTGACATAAAGTAGTTTCAATGAGCACAACAAAACCATCTCTGACATATTGGCGTAGAGTAATTAATCTCACTATACACAGTATAGAACAATCTTTGTCATACTGGCATAGAGTAATCTCAATATGCACAGCAAAGCAATATATCTCTGTCATACTGGCATAGAGTAATCTCGATATGCACAGCAGAGCAATATATATCTGTCATACTGGCATAGAGTAATCTCGATATGCACAACAGAGCAATATATATCTGTCATACTGGCATAGAGTAATCTCACTATACACAGCAGAACAATCTCTGCCATACTGGCATAGAGTAATCTCAATATGCACAGCAGAACAATCTCTGTCATACTGGCATAGAGTAATCTCAATACGCACATTTGGATTAGAATAGATCCAATAAAATAATTCTCACGTGGATAAAAAATTCTTTAAAGAAAATCAAAATTTTCCATATTTGATTCGGACCATTTCCCCACGTCGATAACCATCACCGCCTTCGTTAAATGACAATTCCGTAATTTCCCTCTAAATTTAATGCGCTTTCATAATCAGGAAATAAAATAAAATATTCCCCTCAAACAGAATCACCACATCCTCGCTGCGTCCACTACGCTGCTCAATTAGGTTGCCTTTACTAACGTTGATCTGAAACGCTGTTATTTATTCAGAATCCTTCCATTTGCTTCATCAACACCTTTTGAATGCGACATGTCGACTATGGCGATTTTCCTTCTTCCTTCTTCATTCTTCCTTATTCTTCTAAATATCAACCGGTTCACGCCCTGAACTCGAACGGATCATTCCGTCGTCGAGAATGGAAACCGAATTCACTGTGAATTGCTTGTTCTTGTGTTGTTGTTCTTCATCTTCTTCTTCATCTCTACTTCTGTTTGATGTTTTGCTTGTAGATTGATGTAACAAGTATCATTTGATTGAGAGGTTAGCAAAATGTTGGAGGATTAGGTGGCGTACTTGTTGCAGAGATATCTCGGAAGCTATGTCCGAGGACTCAGCAAGGAGGCTCTGAAGATCAGTGTATGGAAAGGTACGATTCGTTTCAATTTCTATCGATATTGTGTTTTCTTCGTGTTTCTTCTGCTGTTTTCATCGTATGAGTTTTGGTTTTGGAAGTTTTTGCTATGTTCGAGGACTCAACAAGGAGGCTCTGAAGATCAGTGTATGGAAAGGAACGATTCGTTTCAATTTCTATCGATATTGTGTTTTCTTCGTGTTTCTTCTGCTGTTTTCATCGCATGAGTTTTGGTTTTGGAAGTTTTTGCTATGTCCGAGGGCTCAACAAGGAGGCTCTGAAGATCAGTGTATGGAAAGGTAGGATTCGTTTCAATTTCTATCAATATTGCGTTTTCTTCGTGTTTCTTCTGTTGTTTTCATCGTATGAGTTTTGGTTTTGGAAGTTTTTGCTATGTCCGAGGACTCAACAATGAGGCTCTTATGTTTCTATTTTTTAATGCCTTATAAGTTGTTATTTGTTATGTTGTTTTTGTTTATTTTTTTCTTTTTGTTCCCCATTGTGGGTATTGTATCCTTAGAGTTTTGCCACTTTTCTTATTAAAAAGTTTGTCGCCATTTTCCTAAAAACAAAAGCTCAACAATTTGGAGGAACCATGAATAATTCTTTAAATGAGTGTGTGTCTATGAAAATCCGTTGATTTCATTTCATCTATAATTTCGAAAAAAGGCTTCCACAACATTAACCCAAAGAAGATTAGCCAAAGGAAGTGTTAAAAGATAATCCCATCCATCCAAAAAGTTGACAAATTGTAGGCATATACTCAAACACAAGTAGATTTCTTTGAAGGATATCAAAACTATTTTTTTTTTCTGAACAAGAAACGAATCTTTTCATTAAGGATATGAAAAAAAGACTTTTATGCTCGAAGAGTACAAACTTCTAAGGGAGTGAAAAGAAACGAAGATTCTTCCAATATGGTTACAAATTTAACAACTTATCCACCCATATATTTAGAGCCAAATTTAATATCAATATATTCAAGATGGGCATACTTAATTGTAGGACAAAAAAAACTTGAGTGTGGGTTTGTGGTCTACCGATCAAGGTTCTATTTTCCTTATATATAGTGGTAATAATGGTAACATGACTGTCTAGGAAATGAAAAGTGATTTCTAGTTATTTCAAAAGAGATTTGTTGTTGTGATAGTTAATGTGTTTTGGGGTGTCGTGTTCAATGTTTAAAACTTTAGGGTAATATTTTTTTTTTCTTGTGAGTAGTAGGGTTACACAAGGTAACCCTCAAACCACTGATATTTTTTCAAGAATGGAGAGTTAAAGTAGAAAAATAGTTATATATTTGATGTGAATTTGCTTATATTTAATGGCATGAACTTTCGCTCTGTTATAACAATGGTTCGCCTAAGCGAACAATCCTATAGTTTTCTGGGTAGGATGCATTTTAGAAGTTTGGTCGTAGCAAAAGTGCTTGATTGTGTGCAATTATATTGTGTTGAAGGATTTAATGTTTCTTTTAAGTGTCTGCAGCAAAATTAATGAAGTAAAGCGAAGTTCAAGCATGAAGGGAAGTTCGTTAAAGCGAACAAAAGGGAAGCTCATCTTGACGAAGGTGTTCGTTATAACAAAGCATCACGAAGCGAAACACACCTCGTCTCAACATTCAACGAAGCCAACGAGACGAAGCAGCACTTCGTCTCTACGAAAACAACGAACCAAAGCACAACGAAGTAAACCAGCCTGACATAGTTCGTCTTAGCGAAGCTAAGCGAAATCACCTCTGACGAAGGAAGTGATCCCAACTTTGACAGCTTTTGCAGAGGTGGATCGTGGAGCTAAGAATGTCAGGTGGTCCCATTAGACAACGGTTCGTGCGTGCAAAGGCGTCAGTGGTCCCAGAGACAACGCCCATGCGTGTAGAGGCGTCAGGCGTCAATGGTCCCTGAACCCTGAACCCTGAACACCCCAAACCCCAAACCCCAAACCCCAAAATTAAACCTTAAACCCTAAAATGGTTAATTTTGTAAAACAAGAAAAGATTAAATTAACTTTAAATTCTATTATTTATATTGAGTTATTGTTTCAAGTTTTCTCATTTTTTATTGAAGAGAAAGTAAAAATAAATGTAGAGTAATAAAATTGACTTGAAAAAAAAATGAATATGATTGAAATGCTATAGATGAATGTGTTTTAAACACTAAACCATAAAATAGTTAATTTTGTAAATTAAACAGATAAAAATTAAACTAATTATAAATTCTACATCCAAACGAGTTTTTAGACGCAACTTTCAATTTGAAACTATTCAACATAACTCCTCAATAATACTCCTAAAACTAAATACTACCTAAATATGCATGCCAAACAATTAAACAACTTATATATCAATCTGAAAAGTCAAAACACTAAGTCCCAATCTCTTCCTTTTGTATTCTGAAATCTCAGACCCACCGGATTTAGAACCATGTCTACGGGATTTGTGGTTCAATCTCATAAGTTTTGTTCTAATTTCCCATTTGATTCTCTTTTGAGCGATTTATATTTTCAGAGACTTGGAGAAGAACATAAATTAATGGTGGGTTTTGAAAAATTGTTGTGTAGACTTGTTGCTTTGACGTCGAAGAAGAAGATGAAGAATGGAACAGTGCTGGTTTGTTTGAATATCTATGATTTAACGCTGCCTATGCGTATTGGCTTTGATTTAACGCTGGTTCCAAATTGGATAAACCTTCTGCCTCACCTATTTTATCAACAACTTCTAAATTGAATATCCAAGTTCTAAATTGGATAAACTTGTTTTTGAAAACTACTATTTTTAGTTTTTATAATTCTTTTAATATTTTTAAAATATTTTTAAAATTTTAAAAACAAAAATTAAAATTGGTTATCAAACAAATCTGTTTTTAAAATATTAAAAACAAAAACAGAAAATCAAAAACGAAATGGTTATGAAACGGGGTTTTAGCTGTTCGATTTTATCTAGGTTTTGCTTACTTCGCTTGTTTTATGAGGAAATTAGGCTTGATTTCTCTTTATTTGTCTGTTTGTTTCTGTGTTTTTTTCTGTTTTTTTCCTTGTGTATCCGTGCTGAGTACTTTGATATGTGTGTTTTGTTTAATCAGGGAAGGAGTAAGGTATTGGGGGCATACTTGATTTTCTCAGTATTTTCTGCTTCTAATTTTCAATTCATTGTTTCTCAAATTCGAGATTCCGAATCGTGCTTTTTTATTCTTGATCGAACTCGAAATTAAGGATCCATCGTTTAATCAAGCATTTCTTCCATCGATTAGACATTCTTGGAAATCTAGGTTTGTTTTTTTTGAAACAATGGTAGCCACGCCCGTCCCTAGGCCAGATACCGGGAGATATCGAAGAAGTAATGTCACAAGTGAGTCTTGAAAATCTAGGTTTGTTATGGCGCTTCGTTCTTATTTTTCTTCGATTAGACTTTCTTTTATTTGTGTTGCTCTGTTGGCTGGGTGGTCTTTGTCCGAGTTATGGAACAGCTTCATCTTAGAGGAGGGTTTATTCCCTTGGTTTGTATTTCTTAGATCTCCTAAATAAAATGGCATGAAAAGCATAGCTAACAACGTCAGTTAATCACGTACACTTATATTCTTTTTTTCACGTTTCTTTAATTATGGAATGTTGTTTACGATTTCTTGCTAACAGTAAACATGATACTCAGGTGAACTAGAAACCCCAACCTACAAAATGACACTCTCATTTACTAATTACAAGATTAAGATAAGCAATTCTTGATAAATTGCTTTGTCATGATTGAGGAAAACTATCCTTTTATATCCCACTAAGGATAATTCAAAAAGACAGTATATAAGTAATGTGTACATGCACATTCTTGTACCTTAATAAATTAACTTTCATGCCATCTAGAAATGTATGAAACAAATGTACCAAGGAATGCATTCTCTTTTATATTCTAACAAGTAGCCAATCATGAAAATGAGAACATACATACTCTTTCAGCATTCCTCAAATGGTGTCCACGAATCCTGATTATATATATATCTGTAGACTACGGATGCCTAGTTATCTAGTTTTATCAGAGACTACCTTGGCTCGGGTGGGGTCAGCTCATGAGAGATTGGCGATGGTTCGGTTGAAGTGGGAGTGGGTGGTTGAACTGGAACAGCCTTTCTGTCCATGGCCATGGAAAAACGATTGGATCCTCCCAAACTGTCTATGGACCTCATGTATTCTGAAGCGTTGTTCTCTATGATTAAGGAATCCTCGAGCTCTCGCACAATGTCAGCCATGCACGGTCGATAAGCTGAGGATGGCTCAATACATGCCAATGCCACCTCCACGACTCTCCACATTGCCTCTGCGTGGTACCCTCCTTTGATGGATGGATCCACAATATCGTCAAGCTTTGACTCCCTTAGATTAGTTTTGGCCTGCATTCCCAAAAATATTCGTCTAAGCTTTCATTCAGAAACTCGAACCCACAAGAAGTGTCTCCAATCAAATAATAATATCTAAATGACAACTACAAAATATCTTAATGACCACTGCCTGTAAGACTCTGATGCCACAGAAAACGTAAAATAACAATCAAAGAATAAAAGAACAAGGGATAAAAACACAGATTTACGTTGTTTACTAATATTGTGTTAGCTATCTCCATAGGCAGAGGAACCATTTTATTAAGAAGATAGTTTAGGAATGCATAATTATTTTATTTATTTTTTTGAATTCAGGAATACAGAATATTGGGGTAAAGAGGATAAGATCTTAAAAGAGTTTATATATAGTACGACTCTAAAAACTCTATTGCATCATAGACCCAAATATAAAAGCCCTATACGAAAACATAAATCATAATCAACCTATTTTTTTAGGTTTCGGGGGCATTGCATTTTATAAGACTCATTCAATATTAAATTGAAGTCCAGATATCATGGAATGGGATCATACCCATTCAACCAAGCTCCACTCATTGCGTGGTTTATGAATGTTTAGTGGCTCCCGACCGCATATGATTTCGAGGAGAACCACGCCAAAGCTGAACACGTCACTTTTAGCAGACAAATGATGGGTCGTATAATACCTGAGCAACAAATATGAATCACAAATTGACATGAAACTTTTATACATAAGCAAGGAAGAATCGCAAAGTAATCAACTACTTTTCATCTTTTCTGGAGTGATTAAGGTGTGAACAAAAAGCAAAGTAGAACAAAAATCTTACTCGGGATCTAAATATCCAGCAGTTCCTCTGACCTCCAGGGAGGCACCACTGTCACCCTCTTGAGGTGCATATTTTGAGAACCCAAAATCTGCAACCTTGGCACACATACTATGATCTAAAAGTATATTGCTTGATTTTACATCTCTATGTATAACACATCGCCCAGCAAATGTGTGAAGATACGTCAAACCTGAAAAGGTAAGAAAGATATGCTATCATGAATTCCCCGGACATCCATATTGCAAACGGCTAAATAGTAAATATAAGATCTCAACATGATTTCTGATTCGAAATCTCTCTCATTTTGCCTTGGATATTCACACAGACACAATGAGAAGGCAACACTCCTGCAATGACCTAGTATAACCAAGAGGTTACAGGTTCGATTTCCCCCACCCCTAATTGTTGTTGAATACCAAAAATAAAAAATGACTGCTATGACAAGTTTTTGGTGCACGTTTTATTTAGTAGGATTATTTCAAGTTACTTCCTGGCCATGAGGATACTTGAGATTCTGTTGAACGATTTGCATCCATATGGTGTTCACTTTCTTTATGATCTAGTGCATATCTCGGCTAATATGGAGTCTTCTTTGTAACTATTTGGCATTTGAGAGATATTTCACCTCCTATTTTTTATGATCTTTTCTCAATCAATATATTCTTGTCTCTTATTAAATGAAGAATATAAAAAGTTAAAAGAAATGAAATGATATAATTTTTTTTTTAATGTTTAAAAAAACTCTTTTTATATATTCACTCTTTTTATTTCTAACTTCACGGGTCATTGTCGCTGCTTGGTACAAAACTACATCATACATCAAATCATCAGGGATTTAAGCATTCTCAAAACATTTGTACCAAGAAACCTAGATCCACAGAACCAGTAGAAATCCTTCAACCTGTTACTAAGGGATAACAAATATTTTCCATTGATGTATAAATATTTTTCAATGTTACCGTTCACTAAATTCTTAAGCATAAGTACGTTCTCTCTGCTCGAAGCAATTTTACCTTGGGTCATAAAAGTTTCAACAATTGGAAGCCAAACACAAAATTAAAATGCACGGTAGTATCAAAGTCAAGTCCAAGTTTATTTCTCACTAAATATAGGTTGTATTTGTAGTTTAATGAATAAGAAACTAAATGACAATGTGCTAACATTACTTGCCTCTGGCAGCACCAAGTGCAATTGAAAGTCTTGTGGACCAGTCCAATGTCTTCCTCTTTGCTGGTTCCCCTGTTGGATCGAAAAATTTTGCTTTTATAATATCATACAAGAACAACGAAGATATGATGGAAATGATTTAACATGTAAGTTACCATAAAGACGATCTTGTAGTGATCCATTCGACATTAAAGGGTAAACAAGAATTTGTTGATCGTTTTCACAACAATAACCGAGAAGAGGTACCAGGTTCTCGTGCTGAATAGTTGAAAGCAGGTTTAGCTGTAATTCAGAAATGAGCAAATTCAGGTGGCGTGAGAAGAATACATCTATAATTCTGACGAAATTGTGTCCAATAACTTGATCCAACTAAAACTAATGAATGTCAAAGTAGACTAAGAAGTACTGAAAAACAATACTAATTGACATTTTCTATGAGAATCAGAATGAACAAGGAAAAAGAAAGATATATTAGAATTCTAATACAAACCTCATTTTCAAACTCCCGTGTTCCCTGTGTAGATGTGGCAGAACGGACCTTTACAGCCACTTCCTCACCATCCGGCAAAGTGCCACAATAAACCGATCCAAACCCTCCTTCACCTATTAAGGTTTTGTATTGTTGGGTAGCAACTTCAATGCAATCAAGAGTAAATGATTGTATGCATATTGATTTCATAAAGACGTCATCTGTGCTGGGTAGAGAAATGATTATATCTGCATTTCAAGTATAACGTAGTAATTACTATATTTTACAAACACAATACCGATGAATATCACCTCAATAATTTATATTTAAAAAGATATGTTAGATAGATTATTACGAAGCATTTCCTCACAATCTAGTATAAGAAATAGTCAGAGTCTAATGATCCTTGGGTAGAAGTTTGTTTTCAAGTCAAGCAAGTCTTTCTTGAGGAACTATGCATCATAAAACTAAACATAAGACATGGTCAGGATCATTTTTATTTCTTCTTTTCTTTGGTGGAGGGTGGGAGGATTAGGGGTGAGGTCAAATTATGAAAATTTAAATAAGCCTCGTTGAATACAGATGAAAACTGAAAAGACAGAAAACCTACTACATTCAGTCATCAAGAAAATTGGTAGGAAATTTTTGCGTGTTTAAGATAACCTGAGAAACCAAAAGGTTATAAGTTCAATCCATGGTAGCTACCTACTTAGGAATTAATCTCCTACAAATTTTCTTGGCAACCAAATGTTGTAAAGTTAGGCGGTTTGTCCCGTGATAATAGTTGAGATGCACGTAAGCTGGCCCAGACACTCATGGATATTAAACATTAAAATTTTATAATTTAAAAAAAAAAACTAGGTAGATGGTCTCCATTGATTAAACCTATTCTCTCTACACACTTGATGATTGTCGAAGCCTTTATTTTGACCACTAGGCCAACTCATGATGGTTAAATAATTTTCTTTAAACATTAAAAAAAAATTATATCATTTCTTTTCTCTAAGGTAATCTTAAGATACAAGAATCATAACATATCTTACCTTTCAACATAAGTTCTCTTTTAATATCATATCTTCCCCGAAATACAGATTTCTGTCTGCAACAGTATACAAAAATGACACTGACAATAATGGTAAATAGAACTGATCCACTCACAACCGTCCCTATGACAATTCCTTGTTTCGGAAGTGTTGATGCTGACTGATCACATGTTCCATAGCTGAAAGGAGGTAGAATCTTCAATTTTGGTTGATTTTTCTTGCACATATATCAATTCATAAGTGGTATTGACCAACAAAATTGTAAATAAAAAGACTCTTACTCGGTAGCAAGTCCTGACATGTTCAAGTTGGGTGAAAGCTCCTTCCCAAAAGAAGGATTACAGCCAAAGTTTCTGCACATAAATCAGAACACTGATAAAGGAAGCAGATTCATAATAACTGTTCATGATTCAGTTTAGGCTTTAAGCTGCAAGAGTTTGTATTACACAACTTTTAGATACTGAAGATAATTGCACAATATCCTGAAATAACTCACAATGTTTTTATATGTGGCAAGAAAGCAAGAGATTCAGGGAGTTCTCCACTAAAATCATTGTGCCTCAGATCCCTGGATATGAAAGTAGACGGATAATGAAATTCGGAATTTCTCCTAGCTTTTGATACATACTTTTATTTTTTAAAGGGAAATTGTGTATTGTGTATTGTGTATAGATTTTTTTTGGATAAGAAACGAGTGTATTGTGTATAGATTGTGATACACAACTCAACTATATACAACAAAGTTATGTTCTACATAATTTCTTCATGAGAAAACATAAATCTATATCAAGGGAGTTAAAATGCAATTTGAAATCCAACAAATAAACATAAGCTTACACTGATATCAACACTGATGAAGCGGGAAATGGTGGTACGCTTCCAGTGAAGCCATTGTGGCTGAGGTCCCTGCATGCCACAAAAAGAATCACTTTGAAGTTAAATTCGTTTACTCAACCAAATATGAAAGACTAAAAGACAATAAATGGTGAGTGAACCATACAGAGTTCGCAAATGGGACAGCTTAGGTAAACTGCCAGGAAAAAATCCTTTGAATTTACCTGCAGAGAGGTCCCTGGAAAATTGAACAAACAAACAGAATAAAGGGAATTTACCATCAACAGCACACTCTACCTCTTATATTATATTTGTAGCACAATTTCTAAAATAATTCATCTATAGCACATAATTTTCTATCATTGATAGAATTCAATCAGTGACAGAATGAGTTTACTCTATTAGTGATAGAACTCAACCAATGATAGAACATAATTTTCTATCGGTGATAGAATTCAACTAGTGATAGATTGAATTTACCATTAATTGAATTCTATCACTAATAGAACTCAACCAGTGATAGAACTCATTTTGAATTTTTCTGCTACAAATAAATTAGTTTTGATTTTATGCTATACATGAAAATATTTTTCCCTTTTTTGTTATACATGCAAAATCCCCCAGAATAAAGGCCTGCAACGCCAAAATAATCAATCACCGGAAACAATCACCGGCATCTCATTAACTAGGAGGAATTATTAACAAGTAACGGACTCCCACATATCTTCACATTGGTATAACATTGCCCACTTTGGGAATAAGTCTACATGGTTTTATTTTTGTTTCATCCAAAAGGCCTCAATCATAACAATGAAGATTGTGTCCCTAACTAATAAACTCGTGATCTTCTCCTTACCTAATCGATGTAGGACTTTGGTCATATTAAAGAATATGGGGTTCCAACTCAAAACCAATTGGCAATGAAGGGAGTAACCCATATCTCTTATATATGCTTGTAGGGCTCCCCACTTTTCCAATGTGGGACAATTGTGAGATCCTAACCGGTCACAATCCCAGCTGTTCTAATGAACCTAAACTTAATAGCTCAAATGTTTGCAATTCTAATTATTTAACATCCATGTAAGAAAATACTAGTTCAAATTCTGCCACTACAGAAAAAAAAAAAATATCCTTACTTATCCCTACAAAATTGAAACCGTCCATGGTCAAAAAGGGTTTTGGGAATCTAATAGATAATAAATTCAATCTATGGTAACCGCATGCCTAACAATTAATTTCCTTAAGAGTGTCCGGGGGAATAGCTGAATATTAAAAAAAAAAAAAAAAAAAAAAAAAGTCCCACTTGTTTTGTCCACTTCTAGCCTAGGTGAATTAACATTATAATTGAAATGAGAAGAAGACAAGGAACAATAGAATGAAACCACTAACAGTTTGGTGATAACAGAGTATCCATTGATGGAGTCACAAGCCAGACCGTCCCAGGGAACTGAAAGGCAAGGATCCCCAGACCAACTTTCCAATACTTCATTTTCTTGGTTAGCAACCAACAATTCATCCCTCACCTTCAAAATTACATCCACTGGAAACCAAAACAGATTACTCTATTAGCAATACAGTTCCTAATTTTTTTTTTAAAAAAAAAAATCAAATCAAATCAAATCATACCATCGTTCTCATCGGATTCGAGACTCCATGAACGCACCTCCAAAATCTCAAAAGCACTGCAAATGGGTCCTAACCCAGACCCGACGGAGGCCTTAACCAAGGTCAAATTAAGCGACCCATTAGCCAGAACATCATAAAACTCCCATCTGTAGCTGGACCCATGAGCTAGAATGTCGTAATCGGTTGCTTTCTTTTCGTTGTTTACGTAAATTTCGAACAATCTTTGGCCGGATTGAACGGTGCGGTTGAGCTCAACAAAGTGAAAGAAGATACGGTACTTGTTAATCGCTGCGTCGAGGCCGTCGTGGAGGAAAACGAGCTGGTCGGGATGTGTAATTGCAGTTCGAAGAACTTCCAAAGGAACGCCAATGGAGGAATTGGGGTTTGAATTGGATGAGATGTTGAAATTGGGCTCTGATAAGAAACTAGCTCCGTTTTGGGATCGCCATGGTTTCCAAATTCTGTCGCTCGAATCATGTGGGTATCTGGAATTACCATAACAAAACAGATAAAATAATATAGAGAGATGTGCATATATAGACATTATATAGAGAAAGTAATTACAAAAATCTCATATATGAATAATATTTGCAAAAACAAATTTTCCATTTTTAATTAAAATAATAAGAATATGTTCATTTACCTATATACCCTCCAAAATAGTTTCCCGTTCATTTACCTAAATTAGCGCGCATGATTGGACGTGTATTAAATGTGGGGTTTTTTTTTTTATTCTACATTCAAAACCACCTTTCTCTTTTTCTTTTTCTATTGTTTTTTCCGTTTTTCATTTTTCGTTTAGCTTCCAAAAAACTAGTGCGACTCTTCGACTTCTGACCGGCGACTTGAGATTTTTCTCCTACGAAGGACGATTTCCGACGAGGCTTCTCCGATAGTCTGCACAATCCGAACAATACGGTCGTTTCCGAGGAGGCCTTTCACGAGCGACGCGGCTCAAATCTCCTCTTCTCATCGTGTTTTTTTTCTGTTTGTTCTCGTCTGGAATCCGCACGAACAGACGGTACGTTCCGGCATCGACGGTACGTTTCAGGTACAGTTCATACAATTTAGTATAGTAGGTTAACGGTTGTATATTTAGGGATTTCGTGATACGGTTTTGGTGTATTCCTCATGGGTGAAATTAGGTTACCGATGCAGTTTCAAATTGATTTTTATTCTTGAGTTTGAATGATGCATGTGTGGGAAATTAGGGGTTTTTAACTAATCGATGTTTAGGCACGTTTCTGGTACATTTTGTACAATTAAGTTTACCTAATCGGGTTTAGCATTCTGTGCATGTACTGTATGGAGCAAATGGGAAACGTTTCTGGTACATTTTGTACATTTTGTACAATTAAGTTTACAATTGGCACGTCTGTAAGATACTTCCCAAAACGTAAAATGGAGAATA
>JBBMEF010000003.1:11725498-11783094 GCA_037832685.1 Sicyos baderoa
TAATTAAAAAAAATATTAACCGAATTAACCGACCGCACCGACCGCCTTCACCGACCGATCGAAATTAAAAAAAAAAACAAATCGGTTGTGTTTTTTGTCTAACCGACATGTCGATTTCGGTGTCAATTTTTGCCATTAACCGACACCGACCGATGAACAGCCCTACTAAATGGGATTACACTGATAATCTTTTGAGATCGTGTGACAATATAATGCGTACATTGAAATAAATTGTGACTATTTTGCAGATGAATAGATTTAAAAAACAACCACCTGTTGACAGTTGCATGTCTGAAGGTATACTTGTCTTTTCTTTTCTTTTCTATATGTACATGATTTTGCTGTTTAATTCTTGTAATCCCACTTATTTTGTTTGGACTTTTTGTACTCTTGAAAGTTTTGTTTTTTGGTAAGTTTAGGAGTTACAAATTAATAAATAAACCTATCATAAAAAGATAATTTTAATCTTTTGGAGAGTACACTAAAATAAAATTGGAAGAAAGTGAGAGATAAAAATAGAACGAATTCTAAAGGTATTTTAATCCATTAAAATAACTATTTTTAAGAGTTTAGAGAAAACAATCAAAAAATTGAGTAACTTTATAAGCTAGGGTTTCTCAGAAGAAAAAAAAAAAAAAAACCCTTTTAAGCTAAGAGGATTTTGAAAATTTTAGAGTAATTAATTTCATATTAAATTTTGAGGCGAAATTAATTTTTTCTCTTTTTGAGACTACAACAATTGAAAGTAGGAAGATTTAAATTCATCCATGATTTTTGAGTGATTGAGCATATACTAATGTCACTGAACAACTGTTCATATTGACATGTGACATTAATTGGTTATCGGAATGTACATTAATAATTATATAAAAAAAATTGTCTCATATGTCTAATTAAGTAATATTTATAATTGGTTAGATTGTGGTCGAAGAGGTTCAAAGTCAGCCGCACGCACACCTAAATCATCAAGACGGCCGTCGTCAAATGAGTCTCCGACCGCCGGAGAGAGGTCCGATAGAGCCAAAGCAAGGCGCTCGTCAAAGTCAAATTCCTCCGGTCAAAAACAGACCACGGACCAGACCGACTCGCCGACATTAACCCAACCGGCCATTCCTGGAACCGGTCGCCGAAAGAAAACAAGCAGATCCAAAGCCCAAGTTGCAGACACATCCAAAAGGCCACTTTCCGAACCGGGTTTAGTGTCTCCAACCGGATCCGTGTCAATATCTAATGACTCGGGTTTGTGTAAAAATATTGAGGAACAAAATTAATTAAGTTCTCGATCTAATTAAACTCCACATTGCATATATATTGGTTATAAGATTGTTGTGAATAACCCAATCGACTAATCAAGTGATTTTATTGTTTGATAAAAATTCAATTTAACATTGTTACAGGTTCGAACTTTGAAATCGATATTTGTAATCCATTTAATTTCTTAAAAATAGATTGGTGTGAACAAAGATAAATTATAAAGTAAATGCACATCAACTTAATTGATAATTACTCATTCTATTACTTGTTAAAATCATGTGCTATAGATGGTAAACTTTTAATTACAAAATATACTATTGCATAAAATAATACATGATTACTTTTTTTAATTAATTAATTAAAAATAAATAATATATGAAATATTTGTAGAAAATTATTATAATTAAAATTGAGATATCATTATTTTATGAAAATTTGTATTGTATAGCAACTTTAAACACTCTATTAGAATTATAGCACATTTTTATCAAAAATTAGTTTATACCAAAATTTCAAGTGATTGAACTGAATCAGCAGTATTTAATTATATTCAATCAGTTTTGTTAAGTGATTGAGTTCATCAATCAATTACCAGTGATTGAACTCAATTACTTACAATTTTGGTATAAACTAATTTTTGATAAAAATGTGCTATAGATGCAATTTTTTATCACATTTTTGTTATTTATGAAAAATTTCTAATTATTTTTTGAAATTTTATTATGAGAGCCAAATATATATAGTTTTTTTTTGTTGGGTCGTCGCATTCGTGGGGCTGTTTTTCTATGTTTCTCGATTTTGAGTTGAATATAAATCGGTTTTGGTTTTGAGTCAAATGCTCAAAAACATTAGCAAAGTGTCATCGAGTTCGCCGGCCGCTAGTAGAGAAAACTCAACTGATCCATTTGAAAATGGCTACGGCGGGGCTGTACCGGCGGATTCTTCCTTCTCCTCCGGCAGTCGATTTCGCCTCCTCCCAAGGAAAGGTATACAACACTTTTTCCTCCTTCATGTTTATGAGTTCCTGCTTTTCATTTTCTCAAATGTGATTTCTTCTGTTGATTGTTGCTGCTAATGCTCATCGTTTTTGTGTAATAAATTCAATCTAATCGAGGATCAGAATTTGGGGATTCTATTTTGTTCTTCGTAATCATTTACGGCACCACCAAACACCCAGCCGGCGGTTGGTGGTGAGAAATAAATGAGTAAAACTGAGCTGGTTGAGTAATGATTCTTCCATAATCATTCTATTCACCCCAAACACATTTACTTTATAATCATTTCCTACGCCTCAAACACCAAGCGGGTGGTGAGAAGATAAAAGAATGAAATTGAAAGTTGAAATAAAAAAAAAGAAACAAGAGGAGTGGAACACGAATATGCTGTTAGGATCTCACAATTGTCTCAATTGAAAAAGTGGGGAGTCCTACCAGCATTTATAAGAGATATGGGTTACTCCCCTTATTGGCAATTGATTTTGAGGTGGAAGCCCATAATCTCTAATATGGTATCAGATCCCATTAAACTCAAACAGGTATTCGGTCCAAGAAAAATGAAATTGAAATCTGGTTCAAGATTGGTAGCCCAAAAGAGCACCATCTTGAGGGAGCATGTTGAGAATCCCACATTGATTAGGTGAGAATATCTCCTAGTATTTAAAAGGTAGGTGGACTACTCCTCTTATTGCTAATTGGTTTTGAGATGGATGTCCACACTATCTAATATACGCACCCAAATATAGGTAATGGATCTTATAATCATTCCCTCCATCACAAACACATTTATCTTCATTTTCTTAATGAAAGATGGTTTCAGTTTCAAAAAAAACATTTAACGAACCGCCCCATAATCATTTCTTTCGCTCCAAACACATTCTCCTCTGCATTATCATTCCCACATAATCATTCTCATTCTTCTTGTCTCGAACATCTCTAGGAGTTCCTTTTAATGCCTCTGTTAATTGGTTGTGACGTTCCAAGTGGTTAATGTATCAAAACCAATACATAATTTACTGGTTCCATGGGATGCTTAAAGTAATTTAACTTTTCATTAAAATTATCCACATTTGGTACATTGAAGTTGAGATTGCTCAACCAATCATTTATCAAGAACAATCACTAATAGGGAAACATAAATTCTACCTCTAATTTTATTGTATCTTTTGGAACTGCAGCAACTCTTCATAGAAGCTATCCAACGTGGGACGATGGAAGGTTTTTATAGGTTAGTCTCTTATTTTCAAACACAATCAGAGCCTGCATATTGTGGTCTGGCCAGCCTATCAATGGTATTGAATGCTCTTGCAATTGATCCAGGAAGAAAATGGAAAGGTAATGTCACAAGTTTTTTCCCCCATCCATCAATGAATTTAGATGTCCATTCTTTTTGAAAATCGGAAAATCGGAGCTTCGCTCCCCTATACCCGAGGCACCACTAGCCCGTCCCTAGGCCGTGGCACCGGGATACTTCGAAAGGTATTCTAGTTTAAACATTTTCCAGCAGCCTCAAACCAGGGATCATTGATGGAATCGTTTCAAACCTAGTTGAATCATTGATGTTCATTCAAATAAAGTCTATCAATGAAACTTAGTTGAATCATTGATGGAATTGTTTCAAACCTAAAGGGAATTAAATCTATTTTGATAGCATCTCTTAAAGAAGCATTGGTATATGAAAATAATGGGTTGGTCATACTGTGAGTCCAGTATGGCCCTTGGAAATAAATAATCAAGGGCAGTTATTTTTTTTTTTTTTTTTTGATATCTGTGGCTGTCCGGGCCAGCTTTTGTGCACCTCAACTTATGTCACGACATACCGCCTGACCCTACAACAAGGGCAGTTCATTGATAATCCAGGTCGTTGATGAGTCAAACCGCAAGTCCAGGACTTTTGGAAAATGAAAAATAAAGAGCATTTAAATGTCATGCTTTATTTCTCTCTAATAAAAGTTGTCATATGTATAAATATATAAGAAAACCTCAATTAATGACCATGGTCAATGAATTTGAAGAAGAAATCTTTGAGCTTGCCTAAGTTGCACTACTCTCCCAGATTCTTAGCTTTTTCTTAATTGAAAGTTTGAAACTTTATGACCAACCTTTTTTTCATGTTGATCAATGATCATAATCTATGTTTGAGCATAGTCAGTAAAAGTGAATTCATAATTTCTCTTTTTGTAAAAGGACCTTGGAGATGGTTTGATGAATCTATGTTGGATTGTTGTGAACCATTGGAAAAGGTCAAAGCTAGAGGCATCTCGTTGGGAAAACTTATATGTTTGGCTAACTGTGCTGGAGCCAAAGTCCAAGCCTTTCAAACAAATCAAAGTACCATTGATGATTTTCGCAAATACATACATAGATGCTCCACTTCTGATGATTGTCATATCATTTCGTCTTATCATAGAGCAGCATTTAAACAGGTGAGTATTGATTAACTTTTAATATCTATTTCGTTTCACGAATCTCTCAGCTTTGTCAATAAACAATAGTGATCGACGAATAAATATGTTGGTCATTACAGTGGTCTATTAAACAATAATGATAGAAGAGATATATATTTGGATTTTTTATCTATGTTGAGTATCTCTATGGAAACAAGTAATGCAAGCATCCGCAATTTCAATATTTACTCCTAAATCTTAATACAATGATTTTTTTTGCTGAGTGAATGATGTTTTCTTTTCTCTTTTTTTCGGTTTATAGTCTACAATTTATTGAAAACGAACTATTGTTCTTGTAGACAGGAAACGGCCATTTTTCGCCTATTGGTGGCTATCATGTTGAACAGGACATGGCACTTATTTTGGATGTTGCACGTTTCAAGTATCCTCCTCATTGGGTTCCAGTCAAACTTCTTTGGGAAGCTATGGAGTATGTTGATGAAGCAACAAAACAACATCGAGGGTACTGACTTTTGGCTTGAATGAAATGTTTGTCTAATGATTACAGACAGATATACACATGTATGGGATCATATAATCTTAATTGTTTCACTCCATGCATTATTCCTTCTCTTTAATGTGAACCATTATGAATGGTTTGTGTGTGACAATGAAGAATGTGTATGTACAGAGTTTTTAAATCTTAAAAAAGTCTCGTTATGTAAAATATCTATTAGTAGGTTTTATCAGACTAGTTCTTGAGATTTATTATTTTATTTAATAATAGTTTAAAAACATGTTTAAATAAGAAATAATATTAATTTTATATTCGTGACTGTCCGGGCCAGCTTGCGCGAACCTCGACTAATGTCACGGAATATACCGCCCGACCCTATAATATTTGGATGGTAAGGAAACTTATAGGAAATAAATTCCTAGGTAGGTAGCTACCATGGATTGAATCCATCACCTCTTAGCTCCTCATGAGTCATGACCATCTTGAAAAAAAAAAGGACACGAGTTATAAAGTCTATTCCTTTCGTTTAATTTCTAGGTAGGTAGCTACCATAAATTATTTTAACTTCATGAATAGAATATAAAAGGACACGAGTTTCTTGAATTTCACTGGCGGATGAATTTGATGATATACTATTTTAAATGTATTTTATTACCTTCGGTTTGGGTCTTTTCGTCAGTTTACTTGTTTGGTGGTGCATTATGAGTTCGAAGGAGAATTCTTGATTGCAAATTGCGTATAGTATGTTATTTCCCTACTCTTGCTCTTACCTGGTTTCCTTTGCTCATCAGGTTCATGCTTATATCCAGGCCGCACAGGGAACCAGGATTGCTCTATACTTTGGTGAGATGAACGAACATCGAAATGATAAATGCACATTAGAACTATATTGATATAATAGATAAAGGTTACACACCATAGTCATTCGAAAGAGCTAGTCTCTCCCAAGTCTTGACCAAGACAACCAATATAAAATGCCCCCCTTCTAAGAACCAACTCCCCGAGAGGGCTACTCTCTCCCACCAAAGACTTTCGAGAGGCTAAGTCTCTCCCAAGTCTTCTCCAAGAAAATACCAAAATAATCATCCCCTTCTAAGAACTCAACTCTCCAATTCAAGCAAAACACTGATAGCTAATTGCCACTATACCCTTACCAATATAATACTAATATCCCAAAACTATCGCTTCCTAGGGGTCTAACATTTACACTTAGATGTGTAAAGAGATTTATTGCATGATATCTGGAAGTATCATCAAACTTTTTGGTTCACATCTGGGCATATTAGAAGGTAGAATATGGTATTGACTATGGAATGAAAATGATATTTATTGTATCTCAAATAGTAATACACTACTAGTATACTACTAAATATTTAGAGTGTACTGTGCCAGTGGATAAAGTGGCTAGTAGACTCAGATTGTTTCTATGAGAACTTTTTGGTTATTTCCCTACTTTTCCTTGTATTTTCCATTGCCTTTTCATTTTCACTGCTTAACCCTCTACAAAATGTGTCCTTGTTAAGGAATTTTGCCCTTTTGCCTCACTTTTCGTTCTATGTCACAATAGAAGGCTTTTTCCAAAAGGACCATATAGTCTCAGTTAGATGCATCAATTTCTCCCTTATAGTCTCAGTTAGATGCATACTAAGTCAAACTATTAACCAATGTGTAATAAGGTTATTTCTGCTTACGACAATTGTATGCTGGAACTTGTAGAGTTGTAAACATGAGGGCTGGGTTGACATAGCGACGTACTTGATGGTCGATGTTCCTCTTCTCTTGAAGTCGGAGGACCTTAAAGACACACAGGATGTTGTAACTGCTATTTTTGCATCACTGCCCTTAAAATACAGTGATTTTATCAAGTGGATTGCAGAAGTTCGAAGGACAGAGGATAGTGGTCAGGGTTTAAGCCCAGAGGAGAAATCCAGGCTTGCTCTGAAGGTATTGATCATATACTTGTCTCGTCCTTTGTTTCTAGATCTATGCATAATCTTTGTATTCGGTTTATAATAATCAGAGCTTGCCATTTTTCTTGCAGGAAGAGGTGTTAAAACAGGTACAGGAGACTGACCTTTTCAAACACGTAAGAGAATTTCTGTCTCGAGAAAGCGCGTGCTGCAAGATGCTTACGCAGTCTCAAGAACACAATTTGCCTGAGATTGCTGCCAGTGTATGTTGCCAAGGAGCAGAAATATTGAATGGAAATGCAGGAATCTCAGCTGGTTATTGCTGTCGTGAAACATGTGTGAGATGCTTCAGTGCGAATGGCGACAAGCCTGTTACAGTTGTGTGTGGGATGGTTGTTAATGGCAACAATGAACAGGAGTTTGACATGTTGGTTCCATCACCATCCCGAGTAAGTTCTGGATGCTGTCATTCTGGCACGAAAAATGAAATTGGGATTCATCCAGCGGCGAATGACGTGTTAACAACACTTCTTCTTGCCTTGCCTGCTGAAACATGGGTTGGTATAAAAGAAGAGAAGCTTTTGCGGGAACTACAAAAACTTGTTTGTACAGAAAGTCTTCCCACCTTGCTTCAAGAAGAGGTAACTATAATCTCCCCCATCTATTCTATTTTTCATTCCAAGCTAAGCTATTTTGTCCTCTTCGAGCTTCATCACTATGTTACATATAGTAACTTGTATTGCGCATCCCGCATTAACTCCTAGCATTTATAAGATAAATGACCTAAGGGTGATGAAACCTTCTAACATTTATAAGATAGATATATTATTTCACTCATTACCAATTAATTTTAAGATGAAACACTATACTTCTAATATGGTATCCGAACTCATTAAACTCAAATGGGTATTCAGTCCAATAAAAATGAAATTGGGATACGATCCAAGATTAATGAACCCAAAGAGGCATCATCGTAAACATTTATAGGATAGATGAGCTACACCGCTCATTACTAATTGGTTTTGAGATGGAACCTCAAACTATCTAATAACTTGAAGCTAGCAGGTTTTATATATATATATATATATATATATATATTATATATATGTTTTCTCCTCTAATAACTTGAAGCTAGCGGGTTTTATATATATATTTATGATATATATATATATATATTTTTTTTTTTTTGCTTCTATTTAAATTAGAAGAGTTACTAATATTTGTAGTGGACTTTTATTAATGTTCATATTGCTTAGAACAGAAGTTTCTATTTTTGTTTTCTCCTCTACCTAAGACGACCTAGTTATTAACTTTTGAAAATAAGACACATAATTTCCAAGTGATAGAATCATATTTCCATATACGTTAGGTTGTAGCTATAAATTCCATTACCCTGACCATAAAAACTAAGTCCGGATTATTTCACTTTTTGAATATGGCATTGCCATGCCAGGTTTTGCACTTGCGGCGTCAGCTCCATCTTCTCAAGAGGTATCAGGAAAACAAGGTCTAGCTGCCATAAAGAGCTCAAGAGACTCGGGTTAGTTCAAACGTTCGATTCGAATCTAAGTGCACCTCATTCATATCGTCTCGATGCCGGATATTCGTCCATTAATGTGTTTTTAGCAACAGAGTTTACAAATTTTGTTCAGGAGAATAAGATTTATTTATAGCAGGAGGCACCATATGAATCAAAGTGTCTTATCAAGATATGACAATCTTGAAACAGTTAGCTGAAGAGTTTTGATGTAGGGTCCAATTTTGACCATACAAGTTGGCAGGTAACAATTCATTTATGTAAAATATTTGTAAAACACTTATTGGCAAAGAACAATAGCTCAACCGATATAAATATATATTCATAATTAAGAGGTTTTGAATTTGAACTTCTCACCGATTATATGCAAGGTTTTGTGGGAAGTTTTTGTGTTTAGTATCTATCTATTTATGGTCTTTATTTTTGGATTTAAGTAAAGGCAATTTAGTGCCGTGTTAATGATTTTATGTTTTTAATGTATCTAAAATTTAGATATTAAACTTTGAAATGCAGATGTATACTACCAACTTGTTAAATATATTATTTTAGGCTATAAACTTATTTGATTTTTGTTAAAATTAGTATATTTATAATAAATCATGCAGGTTAAATTATTTGTTTGTGATTTGTTTCAAAACACTTCGATTATTATCATTGGTCTTTTATTAATCATTTTAAAATTAGGAGCAGAAAGATCATTTAGAATGAATATTTGATTTTATATATATATAGACTTAGGCTTCGTTTGACAACTGACCGTGTGTGGATACCAACTTTAGATTTAGTTTCATAAAAATAATTTTAGTTTCTTTTTTATAAAAGTAATAATATTTGAGGTTGAAGATTTAAATTTGTCACCTTGAAGTTGGTGATATATGTTGGGTTCAACCAACTTTAGCAGAAAAAGAATATTGCCTTTTTTTTATTTAGCAATATTTGAGTTTAGAGAATTAAAATCTGTAACTTCTTACCTATTAAATCATAGATGATGTGATTATGCTTTATTCAAATATTATACTTACTCACATAAGTTTTCATCTTAAACCCGGTCGACAATAACAAAAATATTTTACAATTTACATAATTTATACTTTTGATTCAAAGATGACCTAGCTAATAAAGTCATGTGACCTACAATATGCTTTTTTAGAGATTTCAAATTTGAAACCACGAGTATCCCGAAAAATGAGGTAAAATTCTTATTCTCAAATTTTTTTTTTAAATAGAGAATATAAAAAGAATAAAAAGTCTTGCATTTTTTTTAGGAATTTTGTTATATATACTAACTTTAGGATCCTCTATTAAAATTATAGCATATTTTTATCAAAAATTCGTTTATACCAAAATTCAGAGTGATTGAACTCAATCGAATTCAATTAATAACTAGTGATTGAGCTCAACTGATCGAATTCAATCACTAGTTATTAATTGAGTTCGATTGAGTTCAAATTTTGGTATATATGCAATTATTTTCACTTTTATGTTATAGATGCAAATTTGTAGTACATGAAAATTCCCTTTTTTTTTTTTTTTGTATAAAGCGAAATTCTTTTTTTTTTCTTGATAATAAGCGAAATTCTAATTCTAAAAAGTCTTGCATCAGTCCTCTTCACTTCTGTGTTTTTCATATTTTTTTTTTCACAATGGTGAAAGAAAAACGGAAAAAAATGGAAAAAGGAATTAAAGAAAGAAAACGAGGAGACTTCCATAAAAGAAAATTCAAATTCCAATCAGCGATCAATCAATCAATCTCCTTCCAGTTTTTCTTCAATCGTAATCGCCGAGCTTTCACGATCTCCGCAATGGCGGTCGCCGGATTTTATCGCAGACTTCTTCCCTCTCCGCCGGCGATAGATTTCGCTTCTTCCGATGGAAAGGTACTCTTAAACATCTCTTCTCAATTTCCGATCTCTCTCTCTCTCTCTCTCTCTCTCTTTCATAATTAGTAGTAGTTAGCGTTAGCTGTGTGTGAATCTGGCAGCTTCTCTTTACTGAGGCGCTCGGAGATGGAACCATGGAAGGCTTTTTCAAGCTGATTTCTTACTACCAAACGCAATCGGAACCTGCTTATTGTGGACTCGCCACTCTCGCCGTTGTCCTCAATGCTCTTTCTATCGATCCTGGTAGAAAATGGAAAGGTAAATCTCAGTCTGTTTTGCAATGTTTTAAGCTATTGCTACGATCGATGAATTTAAGCTGTTTCTGATTTTGTATCTTGTATGCATATATCGAACTACACCAACCAGATGTTTCTTTGTCTTCAGTTATTTTTTTTTTTTTAAATCGGGAAATCGGAGTTTTAAGCTATTGCTCTTGCCTTGTTACTTTACAAGCGAGTTTTGCTAATTGAATATGACATCAAAACTATGATCTCTTTCAATGTCAATTTCATGTTGCTCTTCGTCTTGATAATGGTGTTTGTGTCAAAAATGCCTTACTTTCAAAAAATTTAAAAAATGCCCTCAAACTTTAAAGAAATATCTAACTTTTTAGAAGGCAAAGGATATTTTTGAAACTTGAGGTGGACCCCTTGCTGCATCCATCACATATATCATCTCTTTAAAGGACCACAAAAAAAAAAATCTTGTAAAAAAATTAAAAAAAAAAAAAAAGAGAAAGAAATTTGTGGTCCTTAAAAGGGTGATATGTGTGATGGGCCTCGTGTAAGTTTGATGAACTGATAGTTCTTGCTTTCTTCAGGTCCGTGGAGATGGTTTGATGACACTATGCTGGACTGCTGTGAACCCTTGGAAAAGATCAGAACTGAAGGTATCACATTTGGCAAGGTTGCATGTTTGGCTCGCTGCAATGGTGCTAAAGTAGTAGAATTTAGGACAGATGAGAGCACCATTGATGATTTTCGCAAGTATGTCAGGTCATGTTCATCTTCTGCATGCTGTCATGTGATCACTTCCTACCATAGAGGAGCTTTTAAGCAGGTATGTGTATTCGAGAATATACCTTCATCAATGGTCTTACTATATATCTTCAAAAGTAGTTCTAGTAACTGAAAGAGGCTTAACCATCATGGAGAGGAATTGGTCAAAGAGAGCCTTGTGAGCTTTGTGGTACATAAGGTAATGGGTTCAATCCATGGTGGCCACCTACCTAGAAATTAATTTCCTACGGGTTTCCTTGACATTCAAATGTTGTAGGATCAGGTGGTATGTCCCATGACAATAGTCGAGGTGCGCGGAAGCTGGCCCAGACAGTCACGGATATCTAAAAAAAAAACAAATTAACTGAAAGAGGCTTGCCTTTAACATAATAATTGGTTTCAGACTGGAAGTGGTCATTTTTCACCAATTGGGGGTTATCATGCTGGAAAAGATATGGTTCTCATCTTGGATGTTGCCCGTTTCAAGTATCCTCCTCACTGGGTTCCACTTACCCTACTCTGGGATGGCATGAACACAATTGATGGTGCAACAGGACTACGTAGAGGGTAAATTCCTATTCTCATATCTTTTTGTTTATTTGTGGAGTGGGTTCCGTGCTGCAGATCCATGTTCTGATTTTTTTTTTTTTTTTTCTTTTCTGCAGGTACATGATTTTATCAAAGCTTAACAGGGGACCATCTATTCTTTACACTTTGGTACATCTTTTTCTTGGAGATACTATTTACCCCCCTCCCCGAAATCCCCTGCTTAGCTGATTATGTTTCGCCATTTATCTGATAAAGATGACAACCCTACCCGAATCTTCACATTGATATGATATTGTCCACTTTGAGTCTAGACCCTCATGGTTTTGTTTTTGGGCATCTCCCAAAAAGCCTCATATCAATGGAGATGGTTGTCATCACTTATATACTCATGATCTTCCCCTAGTCTAACCAATGTGGGATATTTTGTTTGCATCCCAACATTATCTACAGTCTCAGATGTTCTTTTATACACTGCTACATACTAGGGATAGGGATATTAATGGGTTGGTCTAGCATGAAAACTGAAGTTGAATAGACAATATGGTATGTAAATGAAAAGAAAATTGATGAACAAACATCAAACTACATGGCCTCTTAATTATTCATCCAGATAAGAGTAACGAAAGTCAACAAATTGATGAAATTGATCAAAAGTGATTTGGTTCATGTTCATCATTTCTAGGTCAAAACAGGTTGATTCAGCTAGACAGACTTTAACATGAGTTGGTTAATTTTGGACATGGTTTGGTAAAATGCAACTCGTAAGCACTGGTCGTATATTAAAAGTGTTTGAAATAGTCTTCAAGAAAGTTATCCATATTCAAAAGAATTAAGATTAAGTTATAAGTTTAGCCTAAATCTCTAAATTTTGAAATATCTGATGATTCCAAATTTTTGGGTATTTTTCTTGATACTTTATGTTGAGAATCAATGTTGAACACTGTTCTAAATTTGGTTTGTGCAGAGTTGTCAGCATGATGGTTGGAATAACATTATAAAATATTTAACCGTAGATGTTCCTCTACTTTTGAAAACAGAAGATGTGAAAGATGTACAGGAATTACTTTCTGTAGTATTTAAATTGCCACCTCCAAATCTCAGACATTTTATTAAGTGGGTTGCAGAAGTTCGGGAGCAAGAGGATGGGAATGTAAAATTAAATGGAGAGGAAAGAGGAAGACTAGCTGTCAAGGTTCTCTTGAACTACTTTCTATTATTTTTCTTGTTTAACTATTTGCAGATAAATGTTTTGAGTAATCATTTTTCAAAGCTTTCCTATTTCCTATGGAATATTTGGTTAGAAACAAATCTCCCTTTCTTCTCCATTACCATTGAGAAAAAAAACCAACCTTCCATTTGCTTGACGGACTCATAGGCGTATCTTTCAAGCTCTACCTTCCATTATCTCAGCTCTTGAGCTTTTGAATCCGATCCATACGACTTAACCATTTTTTATGATAACCAGATGATGGAACACGTTGTCCCTCTCGAAATTTTACCACATTTGCCCCGATCTCTCCCATCAGTCAATTGATCATCAAAAGGAAGCTCCACCTATTACCCACCAGTTAACTCCCGATACAGCCTCTACTTTCTAGGTGGATCAGCTTCTTTTCTACATGCTTCATCAAAAAGTTGTCTATAGTCTTCAGCATCTTGCTAATATCCTCACGGAAAACGACCTTTGTATTATGGTCATTCCGTCTACATTTTCGAAATAAAAAAACACTGCCCTTATACATAAAGAAGAGTGAATTTAAGAGGTGAGTGCATAACTTGAAATTTACTATCAACTATGATAAATCAGTATAATTGGTAATCCATTGCTCAATGATTTGGTCTTTATTCGATTGTAGTTGAGGATGTCTGGTTTTTGTTTTGTTGTTTTGAGCTCTCTTTTTTCAGGCTATTATTCGTATTATTTCTTTTCGAAATAAAGAACTTTTTCTGAGGTATCTTATGGGAATTTCAGGAAGAGATATTGGAACAACTACGAGCGACTGAACTCTTCAAACATGTCAAACAATGGTTGGAATCTGCGTCACTTTGTGAAGGCATGCGTTCGTCGTTCGACAAAGATGAATTACGTGAAATTGCTGCAACTGTTTGTTGTCAAGGGGCAGAAACTCTAGCTGGGAAACATTGCTCAGCTGATCGAAGTTGCTGCAAAACTGATATCCACCTTTTGAAGGCAGAAAATGAGAAGCCAGCAATGGTGGTGTCAGGGACTGTTGTTACTAATGTTACGAAACAAGGAGTAGATATGTTAGTACCTTCATGTAAAACCGAACGGAGTCGTAGTTCAGACGAGTGCTGTTGTGACTGGCCATCTGTTACTGATGTTCTAACCATATTGTTACTATCACTGCCCCAAAATATTTGGTCCACCATTAAAGAAAAGAAGTTACTGCCAGACATTAATACACTTGTTTCAGAAAAGCACCTTCCTGCTTTGCTTCAGGATGAGGTATTTCAGCTTTGTTTTTTTTTCTGCTCATATAGAAAATGTATTTTGGACAGATTCCTTAGGCTCCGTTTGATAACCATTTGATTTTTTGTTTTTGTTTTTGATTATGAAACGGGCCTTATTTATAATATTTTTACTGGGTTCATGACAGGTTCTGCACCTTAGAGAACAGATGAACTTTCTTATCACTGATCTCAATTCTTCATCTTCCACAACTGTGGAATGACAAGTTCATAATTCATTTTGCAGCATAGTTCAGCTGACACACAGTGGATCAAAAGGTCATGAATTCGAAATTCTTACCCCTAATTGTGGTAAAACTCAAAAAATAATTTGCCATTTTGCGGTAGTTTAAAGAAATTATGAGCAAATGGTAAACATATTTCAGCAGAAATACATGGTTTACATAAATATCATTTGTTGTTTATTTTACATAAACTAGCTTATTAACTTTATTCAATCAATTTTTATGAGCCCTGGATTCCAAGCTAAGCTTGCTATATTTATTTCTCACATCCTTCCTTTCTTATTTACTGATTAGTTCTTAGTGTTCTTCAAGTTAGATGACGTTTAAGAGAATTACTTATCTAATTAATAATAAAAAGAAAAAAAAATTATACTGAGTGGTTAAATATTGCAATTTCGCTTAGACACATAAGGAAGAAGATTTTGATATAGAGAAATTAGTCAATGAGATTGTCATACGATAGGTAGTTTTGCACCCTTAGTTGTAGATTTTTTTTTTTTTTTTTAATACAAGTTGGGGGAGAGGGGGAACCGATTTCAGAATTCGAATCTGTAATATTGGTGTTGAACTGGTTTACAATATAATATTATTTAACTCATAATATTGTATGTACTTGAGAAATATTTTCTATATATATATGTACAAAATTGTGTCTTAATTGTGCAGTTTCATCGAATAATTTCATTTCTATATAATGTTTGACATCATTATTGTATGTACTAAATATGGAAGAGTGCATATTCGATAATAAATAACTAGATTCCAACAATAATGTCAAACATTCTATAACAATGAAATTATTCGATGAAACTGCACAATAAGACAGGAATTTACATTCAACAGAATATTTTAAACACATTCTGTTTCTATATTTACAGCACAATTTTTAAAATAATTCATCAATAACACGAAGTTATAAAATAGTGATAAAATAAGTTTATGATCGCTTGAATTTTATTAATGATAAAACTCAAGCTACAAATGAATTAATTTTGATTCAATTATAAATGAACATTTCCGTCATTTCTAATTGTCTCTCCTGGTAGAGTTTTTTGCTTTGTAATTTCATACATCAATAAAATGATTTAAAAAAAATTAATAATAATAACAAAGATCAAAGCAAATATTCTTGAGTAGGAATTTCATACCGATGATTCAGACGTCGACAAAAATAGAAGCACCAAAAACTCGTGCCTATAAGGGGCAAGAAAATTTGAAACTAAATGGGGGAACATTATTAAAAATTGACATTCTTTTCACTGAATGTTTTAAGAACATCGACTCCGTGTTCGTCGAATGATATATGCGCACGCTTTCATTTTGCGGCGAACGATATTTTTCCTTGTATTAGAGAATCAAAACCAGCACTGATCTAATGAAAATGAACGACAATCACTAAGAAACAAGTGATCCACCATGAAAAATATAATTAAAAAGTAACTCAATATGCAGCTTTCACTGCTTTCTCTGCAGCATCATCCAGATCTTCTGCTGTTATCAATGCCAAACCACTTTCCTGAGGAGCCATCAGAGCAATCACAATAATTAATTTACTCACTCATCTCATTAGATAAATTGATTTGAAATGATTTAAAATAAGTAGTTATTTTAAGTGATTAAAAAATGATTAAAAATGAGTTATTTTGATTGATTTGAAATGAATGATTAGAAATGAGTGGTTGAGAATGATTGAGTAATTATAAATAAATAATTGAGTAATTATAAATAAATGATTAGAAATAAGAAAAAAAAATTAAAAGTAAAAATGAGAAGAATTAGTAAAAACTCAGTCAGATGTAGGTTTTCAAGAAAGAGTTAGTAACATGTTCAGGGTCGGTGATTTTTACCTTCAGAATTCTTTTTCCTTGGTCAACATTTGTACCTTCAAGCCTAACCACCACTGGCACTTTAAGGTCAACCTTCAATACAAGGCCATATCCAATCTTAGAATAACATGTTCATAATTATATACCTTGCTAGGAAAACAGAAGCCAACAGTTATCTATACATGTAAATTTAATCACACCTTCCTTCTTTTTTTAAGGCAAACGATTTTACAATTAAGTTTACTCATGAGTTTCGAACTTGGGACTTTCAAGGAGTATATCTAGAGACTCCAAACCTTTACTAATGCGGCCGCGGCCACCCCTTTGGAACTTATTACTCCCCTTTCTATTAGTGAAAATAACAAAGGTGGTCCCAGAAAAATGCATGCTGATTAAATTATGAGCATTTTCTTCAGAGAAATCAGTGGGAATTGTGTAGCTAAAGACAACTTGTAATTTCATCAGCTAATGTTATGGATCACTTGTGAATGTGATCCATGTAGCAACAATGATCAATATACATGGACATACTTGACATTGTCTACCATGCATGAGAAAGTTAAACCCGATAGGGGGCTTTGACGCGTGGCCCTTCGGCTTTAAATCTAATGTCAGAACCTTGTGAAGGACTAAAAGCTTTTCCTGGTGTGCAAGTATGTTTTTTTTAACAAAGAAAGATGTGCAGGTTGTGTATTTGAAAGCTGTAATACTAAAAACAGCAAGGAAAGCAATCTACAACATACTGATAGGGATGGAAACCAGAAGATGCATATTTTACCTGTTTAGCAGCGTTGACAATTCCACTAGCTATCACATCACACTTCATTATTCCACCAAAAATGTTCACCAAAATTGCTTTGACTTTATCGTCAGAAGTCAATATCTTAAATGCCTCAACTACCTGCTTGACACATTTTAGTTATCAACCCATATGACTATTGAGTAAAAAAAAAGAATGAACTATGTATAAATGAATAGCATAGCAACAGACTTTTGAAGTTTTCCTCGTACATTCAACACATACGACCATGCGTTCTTATGTTTTTTTTAGATAAACATGAGTTCTTATATAAAACATCCTCAACTGCAGGTGAGGCGTAGCAGAAACACGATGGAACCTGCTATTTTCAATCTTCTAAAGATTTTTTTTTTTTATTGATTTCTTTTTTTGACTTGTGAGTATTCTATTTTTTTTGTAACTGCTAGAAATTAAACATGATTCTAGTAAAGAAAGAGAAACTCCATAAAATATTTCAAGTTTCAAGCTGAAACAAATTTTTGTTTTTTCATCTATACGTAAGATTACTTCCTTTTGAACAAATCGACAGTCATATTTTTACTCAACAGAAATATATCAGGCATGGGATTGAAGGGTTTGATAATCATTAATCAATAGTTACTAGAGATTTGAAAGTTATAAATAAAAAATGTATGTTTCTCAAAAATGCCATTTAAATTATGTTTTTCTTTTTTTAGTTCAACGTGTGGCTGAGAATTTGAACGTCTGACCCTTCTGGTCAGTAATATAATGCATTAACCAGAGCTACATTCAAGAAGGGTCAATACTTTTTTTTATCATTGCGTAATCATACTCTATTTTAAACAAATTAATATTAAATAATGAACTCATGTTTTTTAATCAACAAACATATCAAACATGAGTTGATAGTGTCAGAGTTAGATAATCAACAGTAATATATCAAAGAAGTATATTTAATCATGAATGCAATCAAAATTATGTTTACTCAATTTAACCCCCTCTGCCATAATATTTCTGGGGGCGGGACGGGAATTAAAGTATAGGGCTTTGGAAGAGAAGAACAATTTGCTTAACTTACCTGCCCTTCAGAAGCATTTCCACCTACATCCAGGAAATTGGCAGGAGTTCCCCCATGAAGCTTAATTATATCCATCGTAGCCATTGCTAATCCTGCACCATTGACCATGCAACCAATTTCTCCATCTAAGCCAATGTAATTTAGATCTGCTTTGGCAGCATCAACCTACAGGAAAAAGTAAAGAAAATCAAAAGAGACATTTCAAAGTTGCTTTGCTTCATGATATTCACACACAAGCAAGAAGGCACCCATCCTCTAAGGAGAATGTTGAAGGGGGAAGCTGAAAGTTATTTTTGAACTACCAAACGTTTAAAAACTTCCAGAAGAGTTCCAGTGTTTTTTTGTTAAAATTTTGTAAGGACGTGACTCCATAAAACCTTTTTCTTCTTTATATTTATGAGTGTTCAACCTAGTTTGTAGCTTGTGCACACCTCGACTAATCTCATGAGACAACTACCTAACCCTTTCTCTTCTTTATGTTTATGAGTATTCAGCGTAGTTTGTAGCTTGTGCACACCTCGACTTGACTAATCTAATGAGACAGCTACCTAACCTTGCAGCATTTGATTGTCACTAGTCCATAAAATTGGTAAGAGACTAAATCCTAGATAGATGGCTACTATGGTTTATATCCATTTCCTTTAAGTTCCATACATCTTTCATTAATTAATGAGATCGGAGAGACTTTTGTCCTTTTTTGGTTCCATCGGAGAGACTTTTGTCCTTTTTTCGGTTCCAGTTTACTTCCATTTGGTCAATTTCTCTTTATCATTTAATAATGCAGATAATTCCTCTTATTGGAAATCAATTCATTCTTCACAATTACTACAACCCAATCTATCAATATTTTCCAGCATCAACATTTTGCAACTCCCCTTCCCGTGGTCTCTAGGGTCTTGGTAGAACTTGCACGTGTTTGTACTTTGTATTTCTCGGAGAAAATTATCTTGCCTCCTTTTCTTTCTCCAACCTCATTTGGATTCTCGCATTTTTTTATAGGAACCAAAGAATGCATAGAAGAAATTGCACCAAAGAATTTTCTTAGAAAATGTCAGCAAAGTAAAAGTCCAACAAAATGCTTGTTGAATGAATTCTCAGAAGGAAGAAGCATAACGGCATCTACTTAAAAAGATGCATCTAAGTCTCATAGTCCTTCAAGCATTGTTTCACAATTCATTCCCAAGAGATTGAAATTCTCTATGCAAAATTGATAGGTACTACCGTTCCAGTTTTTTTTTATATATATGTCAGCGGCCTTGTTTTTTTTATATATGAGTGTTCGGACCAATGTTGTGCACCTCGACTAATCCGAGTTTCTCTGACCCCTATAAGTTAATGAAATTTTCAAAAAATAACTGTAGGGTTTTATTTTATATCGATATCTCAATAGAATCAAGAAAGTACTCTCCTCCACATAAAGAAACAAAACCAGACCTCTCGAGGATCCTCCTGAGTTGGATCGCGAAGAGCAAATACTGCTTTTTGACGGTATGCGGCATTATCATCAAAGTTCAGCTTAGCATCAGCAGCCACCAGCTGATTTTCAGAAGTCTCTGCCATGGGATTTACCTGCACAAATCAGGTAGTCGGAATCATCATATTATGTTATTGACGCTCTAGAGTGTGGATCAACTTACGCAATATGTAAATTACAAGAAATCAAGTTAACAAAGTTGCAACTTACTTCCAGTAAGGTACAGTCACACTCGCAGAAGAGTTTATACAATTTCTTCACTTGTTCAATTGAATCCTTTCTATCAGCGGCCTTGGGAGCCAAACCATCCACAACTTTTGCAGCATCTTCATCCGTAATTCCTTGGAAAACATCAATTGGTACCTTCCAAAGAAGAAAGAGATGGTTGAATGAGAAAACATTAAGTTTCACAAATGTCAAAGGAAGAAAAGGTTGATCTCTCTCGGCAACACTGCCAGACAAACAAAAAAGCAATAACAACCTTTATAATCATATCTGGGAAGTTCTCAGCCAGATCTTCAATGCTAGTTCCACCCTTTCTACAGGCAATTATAAGCTGAAAATAAAGCAAGTTAAAAACTATTTTATTGAGCATGTATTCTATAACCAAGTCTTCCTTAGGATGCGCCTAAGTTATAAACCAGAAATAACGAAACTTAAAATTCACTACAAAAACAAAGTAGGCAATTTTTTTTTAAGAAACAATTTCATTAACACTACTTTTTTAAACAAATAAAGTATAGGCACACGTGGTCATTGAACATACTGGGCCGGCAGTTTTACGATCCAAAGTGATAGCGAAGTACATTTCATTGATAAGTGACATCTTCTCACACAGATAAACCTGCATTGAAATATGCAAAGAAAAGAATCATATTAGTCCTTTTAAAACATCAGATTTTTCAGGTCGAGCCCTAAAACAAACCATACAGCAGACACAAAGGGGATAATGAAAAGGAAGAAAGAACTACAAGATATGCTTTTTAATACAGTAAGACATTCTTATTAGAAAAGATAAAGCATATTTGACAAACTGCAAAAGAGTTTCGTAATTTATTTTTAGATAAGAAACAACATCAATCAGACAAAATGAAGAAGAAACAGCTTACAGGAAAAAAGGTGAGGCCCCCATCTACAAAAAACTAATGAAGCACCGCCTTCCTATCATGGAAGAGCTGAGCAAGGCTATAATTACAATAAAGATACATAATCCTAACACAACCTAAACAATAAATAATTTGAATAATATCCCTAGCCCAGGCATCGGAAGATATCGAAGGAATGGAGACACGGGAGGTGTCTACAAATTAATGTCACAAGTGAGTTTCGAACCTGGGACCTTGAGGGGAGCACACCATCAAAGCCCAAGCCTTCAACCACTTGTGTCATCTGTTGGGGACAGTTCTGTATAATGCTATATACAAGAAAACAAAGGGAATTCAAGCACGCCACATATAACATTTCAAATTTAATAAAATAAAAAACATGTCACATATAACATACCAAATACCTAGACATAAGCACAGAATCCACAAAATCTTTTTTTTTTTAAAACAAGGGTAACTATGCCCGTCCCTAGGCCAGGCACAGAATCCAAAAAATCTATTACGGCTAAACATTTACATTATTCATGAAGATTATGCATAAAGGAACTCAATGAACTATGCAGAGTGAAAAGTCATAATACCTTGCTAACAACTTTTCCCTGGGGACCAGTTTGTTTAGTGACAAGTATCTGCCCAAGCATCTTTCCTGCACTCAGAAGAGAAAAAAGAGGTGGAAAGGATTTTATTGAAATATTTCATTAGAGTTGTGAACTCCGCACTTTACCAAACTTAACCGGTAAATCAATACTTAAATTCATAAAATACAATAGAATAGACGACTTGGCTTAGAGAAATGCCCCTGATCCTAGTTCCAAGATGTCAGAAAATATATATACATGAGATTCATGAGTAACCATCTAAGAATAAGAAAAACACATACGAGATTTTTGGTAGAACTAAAATTATAAATTAGAAACAGAGAACATTGTAGAAAGATGAAAATAAAAAGGGGATCCTACCAGCATAATCTTCGACCTGGTCCACCTTCACAATATGAACTCCACCCTTCAAGCCGCTTTTGAATGTTCCCAAACCTCTTCCACCAGCCAAAATTTGACTTTTGACGACCAACTGCACAATGTCAAAATTTTGCATAATGCTTCTCATAACTGGCTAAGTTTTTGCCAATACATAAACTGGCGTTACCAATGTCTAAGTACTCAAGGAAAAAATAGTGCAACCTATGAAACAGAACCTGTTCAAGGTCTTTACAAATCAGCTTTAACAATGTCCAATTTATTTTTCATTTCCAAACAAAAAAAAAACTGATAATGTAACTGTAATGACTTCTATTCATGATTTCAGAATCTGCAGACACCGAAAACAACGAAACCCCATGCTTACCTCTTTCGCATCAGGAAAAGCAGACTGCATTGCGCTTTTCGCTTCATCAACAGAAGAAACAGCAACACCCTTGGGCACATTAATCCCATATTTGCTCATCAGCTCAGCCCCCTAATCTCAACAATTTATTAAAAAAACATCAAAATCGATGCGCACAATGAAAATTCCTTCACATATTACAAATAAAATGCAATAAGCAGCCACAAATCAGAATCCAAAACAAGAAAGAAACAATCAATCAAAAAAAAAAAAAAACCTGATACTCATGGATGTTGAGACGGCGCAGCTGTTGTTGCTGGAATTTCCCGGCGACGGAAAGAGATCGAGAGACGAGCTTGTTGAGCAATCCCCTCACCATGATTTCGTGATTGGATCTGCAGAAAAACCTTCAAAATCGAGCAGTTCTTAAGGTCAGCCGGCGACGGAGCAGATGGAAATGTATGTGCGAAGAAACAGATCGTTTCAGAGAGGGAAAGGTAAAGGACCCTAGCTTCCGATTGTTTTATATATAATATACGTTTATTGAAAAAAAAAAAATAAATAATAATAATAATAATAATATATTATTATTATTCTTTGGCCTACCTTGTATTTCAAATTTCATCATTTTCAAATTTCATCATTTTTATATTTTATATTTATATTTTATGGGTAGCACAATTTTTAAAATAATTCATCTACATATTTTTTATTAATTTTATTGGATTCTATCTAATCAATTATATAACTCAAATCTTATATGGTGAAATTCAATTTAAATTTCTTTATAATAGATAAAAATACTTTGCCATTTTTTTTTATCATAAAGATAGATATTTTAGTTAAATTAAAATTTGTTTTGGTTGTTTTATTTCCAATTTGGTTATTGTATTAAATAAAATTCCAAATTTGCCCGGCTGGTTTAGTCAAACTTTACAAATTTTTCTTATTATACCATATTGACTCATATTTTTATTTTCCGTAATTAGGGTTTACGGAAAGCTTAAAAAGTGGAAGGATGTAGTCCAACCTTTTTTAGGTAAAATGCAAACCAAGAAGGATTGTCGATATTTAACAAAATCATTTAACCAAATTAAAATTAAGCTCAATTTTTTTTTTTATTCAATATATTGGAATAGGAGAATCGAACATATAATCTCGTAGTTACTAAGTCATATAAGATGTCACTAGAGTTCTGCTTAAGCTCAAATTATAAACACCATATTGAAGCATTAAAATATATTAATATATATCACAACATAATGGTAAGGAGTTTTTGCATGTGTAATAAAAAAAGCCAAAATAATTTAAAATAAGAATTAATTCATTTGTATCATAATAATCTAAATTAAGTTGATAAAATTCATTTAGTTGTAGACTCAATCTATCACTAGTTGACTTCTATTATTTATAAAAAAATTATGTTTTATTACTAATAGAGTAGACTCATTTTATCACTTATAGAAAATTATGTATTATAGATTAATTATTTTAAAATTTGTATTGCGAATATAATATAAGAGATAGAATGTGTTGTTGATGGTAAATTATCTAATAGTAAAGACCAATATTCTTATTCTTATTATTTTTTATATATGTGATTGTTTGTACAAACTTGCCATCTCGAATATACATGATTTTTATTACTTTTTTATATACGTAAACCATCATTTTATCTACAATTTTATTTATTTTGATACTTACATCTTATTTATATTTTTAAAAATAAATTAATTTGTTAAAATTAAAAAAACAATAATAATAAATTACTTCCAATTATTTTATTTTACTTATAAAAAAAATTATTATTCAAATATTGTTTAAAAGTAGGATTAAACTCTTTGCTTCAAAAAAAAAAAAAAAAAGTAGGATTAAACTCTAGTAGCAACAATTCTTCTATGTTCTTTGAGTTCGCTTCTCTTCTTTTTGTGGGTTCGTGTGCTACATATTTTATTAGTACTTTTGACTTTCAAAATTTATAAAAACTCAATTATCATAGTGTTGCAATGTTATAATTGATCCTTCATAATAGGATATTTTAGGTTTTAATAGGTTTCTGATCGACTTATAGATTATGACTAAAGTGTTGAAAATGTATTCTAACACCTTGTTTTTGCTTCAAGTAGGTTGGGTAGTCAGTATGTTGTTTTATTATTATTAATAACTGATTATTAAAAAAAACGTAAACAAAATTAAAAAAAATAAATAAATGGTTGTCCAAAATGACTCTACAATTCAAAGTTTTCATAATAAAATTAATATATAGTATTTGCATCAACAAAAGCAACAGCTCAGTGATATCTATATATACCAAATTGTTAAGAGATTACAAGTTCAAACCTCATCTTTAATAGTTGTAATTAAAAAAGAAAAAAAAATCTAATATTTTCCAAGTGCAATAATTAAACACCCATAAATAACACATATACAAAGTATGTCGATAGAAGATATATATACATCAACAAATTTATTTTTTGTTTAATTAACATAGGTATAACTCAATTTGGAAACTCGAATAGTAATCTTCCTATATTATTAAAAGATTCACTAAATAAAATGTATAGTTTCACAATTTAGCTCAAGACAATTGAAATGTATTATTAGTTAAAAAATATTAAATTAACTTATTTTTTTAATCTTAAATATTGTTGAAAACAAAATATTTTAATGAATGATATTACCAAAAGTTGTCATCCTCTCCAAGCAAATCTTCTTCAACTCAAAATAATAATAATAATAATAATAATAAAAAAGTGAAATTGAAAATGTGGATAGATTTGATTTGATTAATGTTTACTTAAAATTTCAAGTGGTAACCCTGAAAAAATGGTCCACACCACATGTTACACAGCTAGGTTACGAAAAGAGAGAGAGAAAAAAAATATATATATATAAATCACAAGTTTAGCAAGCTAGCTAGCTGGGTGGGGTTTACAATACCTTCAAAGTGGGCCCCACCATGTTTGAACAAATTAGAGACCTCCACGTAGGACTGATAGTTCTTGTGGTGCAGCTCCGGCTCGGTGGCATCGCGTTTCCCGGTTGGCTCAGCGGCTGAAGCCGAACCGGTAGCCGGTTGGTCCCAAGGCTGGCCGAAAAGCGTCCCGTTGCTGAGAAACTCGTGAGCCAAATAGCCGGCTAGGAGCCGGTTCGAATCCGCCGGTGCCGGCTTGGGCAATTTAGCCGTTGACGATACTTGGTGGGCCTCGTCAAGGCCCACTATCTCTTTCCTCTTATTGGGCCTGTGGTTGGGCCCAGAACTCGTGATTAATCTGCGCGGAGGTAAACGCAGCGATTTGGTGGTATTCATATTGGGCCCCACTTTTTTAACCTAAACCTGCTACCGATGCATGCCACGTCAGCATCACCTCCAAAAATATTTTAAATTTGCACGCTAATACCCTCAAACAATTAATAATTTACAAATAAACCCCCACAGGCCAGCCTGGTAAACTAATTTAATAATTTACAAGGGGCTAAAATAAGAACAAAAATGAAAAATAAAGAAAATTGAAACGAAAATTGAGAAAATATTGGAAAAGAAAGAGAGAGATAATGAGAAAGAAAATTTTAGAACACGGATGGGGAGGGGAGGGTTTAATTTATAGAAGCGGAGTTTTTTATTTGTCCCTATTGTTGGAGTAAATTACGAAAATACCAAGATTGATTAAATGACGAAAATACCCCGCCAAACGTACGACCCAAACACGTCTGTTTTTCAGAAAAAGAAGGGAACTGGATTCTTATTTATCGCTTCCTTCATTTGGTTGAAAATTGTAATTATTTTGTAATCTCAAAAAAAAAAAAAATTGTAATTATTATTGCTTTTTTAATATCTTTATCGGCGTGTTAACAAATTTACTCAATTCTTCAATTTCATTTAATTATTTCCAACCCAAAAGTAATACAATATTTTAATTTTGATGAGGATTTGGTTCAAATTTTAAATTTGTTGTTAAGATATTTACAAAATTAAAAACATATTACTAATTTTATTATATTTACAAAATTAAAAACATATTACTAATTTTATTATATTTACAAATAATGAATAACAAAATATGAAAGTTTATTAAAATAATTTTGTAGACTTAATTTTATTTTTTCAAAAAAATGGTTCCCGTAAGTAGGGGTGTACATGGTCCGGGTTGGGTAGGGTTCAAATATTTTTTTGGACCAACCCAACTCTTCGGGTTGGTCAATTTGTCAACACGTCTAACCCATGCATAAATGTAACCCAATCCAACTCAATCCTAGATTTTCGGGTTGGGTTGGGTTGGGTTCTCGAGTTATGTTATCCTCATTTTTTTTCATCTAAAATTCAATTCATAGATCTACAAATATGTTTTACAAAAATATATGATAATATATTTCGACATATTTCAATCTATTACCAATCTTTTAGTACATATTCTTTTTTTAGAAGACTTACAAAATATATCAAAAATCCATCTTATAAATTTATCTTACATATATATACATGTTATATATAATATTTTTAATTCGGGTTGGGTTGGGTTGAACGAGCAAAAAATTTGTCAATCCAAGAACCAACCCAACCCAACCCTTTCCGAGTTGCTCGAGTTGCCGAGTTTTTTGTACACCCCTACCCGTAAGAATCTGAATCTGTAGTTCCGTTATTTTCTTTTTAGATTGTTTGTAATAACTTGGTAATATATGTATACTTTTTAATAAACTTGATTTTCTAGCAGTGTCTTTTGATTAATTTAACTTATTGGGTAATGAAAATGAATATTAAAAACCTAACAAAAACTAATATTTTAATTCTTTTTTTAAATCAGAAAATCCGAGCTTCGCATCCCTATATTCGGGACACAACTGACTGACCCGTTCCTAAGTTGTGGCACCGAAATACTTTAAAGATATTTTAGTTTAAGCAATAATTTAATGGATTAAATGTATGACCATAACTAATAAATTGTTGTTCAAAGTAAGTGTTTAATTTTTTTAAAACCTAATTAATGTGTAATTAATAAGATGACTTTATTATGACATCAAAGAAATTTGTTATTTAAAATATTATTTTGAACAAAATTAATATATAAGAACATTTGTAATTGACCTTTTTAAAAGTATTTAAATTAAAAGGTAATTTGGCTCGAAAACTTTAATTCAATTTTGGTGAACTAAAACTTAAAATATATATGTATAACTAAACGACTTATCAAAACAAACAATTTTTTTTTTGAGTAAAAAAAAAAAAGAGTATAACTAAACGCATATGTTACTAGATAATGTAGCTGAAGTTCAAAAAAGATAATATAATTTAACAAAAACATAATTATATAATCTAATAATTAGAATATTACAAGTTTAAATAATAATATATATTAAAAAAAACTAAACCAGATAAAAGTGTTCAGGTCTTATTCCTCAGGTAAATTGATTTTTTTTAATCCAAATTTCAAAAGGAATAGTATTTTAAGAAAATATACGTAAAAAATATAAGATAATTATAAAAAATTTATCTAAAAAATTAATTGATAGTTTTTTTTTTTGCAATTATAAAGTGCACACTTGTATGATCTTTTGATCAATAAATTTGAGGGGATAACAAATATTTATGGGATCGAAATGCTGATGTTGAACTGGTTTACAATCAAACAATAAAATTATTGCGTCATTGACTCATTCGATTATATAGATTGCTGAATTATTGCTTGTGTTAACAATTAATTGATAGTTTATATTTTATAAAGATAATGAATACCTCTCCAATATAGGATTAGTTCGTGAATAACAAAAATAAATATATAACAAAAATAAATATAAAATCTATTTTATAAATTTAAAACTTATAACAAAAATAAATATAAAATTTATAACAAAAAATAAATATAAAATCTATTTTATAAATTTAATTTTCAAAACCCAAGAAAATAATAATAATTTTTTTTGAAAATATAAAGAATTAAATTTCTAGTCTATAAATCTTTTAATTCTATCAAATAGAGACTTAGGTTAATTTAAGAACAAAAAAAAAAAAAAAACCATTGGAATTTGCATCTGCTTCTAATAAATTATCCTACTATTATTATTATTATTATTATAACCAACAAAATAATAACTCAACCGACATCAATGTTCATCTAATGACATAGAGGTTTTATGTTAGAGTTTTTCCCACCCCAATTATTGTAATCTCAAAAAATATATATATATATATATTATTTTTTAAATATGATTAAATTATAAGTCCCTCAACAATAATTTGACAAACATCATTAATTAAAAGGTTTAAATTTTAAATCTCAAACGTTAAAAATAGAAGAAGTTATCTAAGTACGATAAAAATGGGAGGATTTCAGCCACAAATCACCTAATTATTAATCTACCAGTAAAATCATTTATCATTTAACAGGTATCAATTAATTGAACTCAACTATAATAATTAAACTACTATTTTATGATAGATATTATTTTATGTTGGAAACTGTATTTCCGCAGTTTGAAAATCAGCACCAATGGGGTGGTAGCGCAGTTGGTTAGCGCGTAGGTCTCATAGCTTCTGAGTTATCCTGAGGTCGAGAGTTCAAGCCTCTCTCACCCCATATCTAATTTTTCTTTTTAATTTCTATCCTATATATATATATTAATTTTAAATTAATAACTTTGTAATGTGGCAAATCTAACTTTGAAGTTCAGTAGTTTCTTTAGCTTCAATCTAAATCAAAAGCTTAGACTTTAACGTTGTATTTGTATTTGAATCGACCATGTTAAAATTAAATAAGAGCTGTCGTTTCGGTCTCCTTGTTAACTCCCAGAGAACACAATAAAAAAAAACTTGAAGACTGTAAAATTTATGTAGTGAAGTTCATTATGTTTTTGAGTATTCATTCAAACAATATAAGCTACAAAGAAATCTCAAAGCTTCAAACATTTGAACACAACTGAGGCAACCCAACAACAAAAAGAAGTAAAAGAGGAGCATCAGAGCATGCCTAGCAATCCACTCCACATTGTTTGAGAACAGGGCCAGTTTGCTTGGCAAGGAAGGGATCGATTCGCACCCAAACGAGCGAAAATATCGACGCAAGAAGAATGGACCAGAGGACGACAATGGTGGGGGTCCTGTTTTGCCTTCCCATCAGACCCTTGAGGAAGGGATAGAGATGAACAATGACCCAGAAAGCAAAAAACAGCTTTCCAAATAGAGGACCCCATGAACCATAGCCATTGTTGATTGCATCAGAAATTCCAGCAACCACTCCCACCATGTTCAAGATTATAAGCGTGGTCGGCGGGATGAGGAGCGTCGTCCACTTGAAAAGATAGAGCTCTCCGAACTCGGTGTCTTCTGCTGCTTTTGCTGTAACTGTGAAGTTGGTGTCTACTCCGCCGAGGACCTTGAGTAGGCCTTGGAACACTGCAAAAAGATGAGCGGACACACCTCCAATCACCCAGAATTGCTCATTACGCCACAAGTCTTCGATACTCACTTCACTCCATCTAAGCTCCAACACTGATGTTGCAATGATGGATAGAAACAGGGCCATGAACCAGACGCTAGCTAAGTTTGTCAACTGCAGAAATTATGCACATATATTAGCTTTCAGAGTTTTTTTTTTTATATCCGTGTGTTGGGACCAACTTATACGCACATTGATTATTCTCACAGAACAGACAGCCTGACAGCCTGTGACTCTATGACATTTGAATGTCAAGAAAATGCTTAGAAAATTCATTCTTAAGTATGTATTGAACTCATAACCTTTTAATTTCCAAAAATCTTCATGGTTTCAGTTGTTTTTTTGTTTATTAAATATATTTTTGGAAACTGAGAAATCGAAACTTCACTCTACCATACTCGGTGTAACCACACCCGTTCCTAGGTCAGGCACCAAGAGACATCGAAGGAATGGAGACACAGAAGGTGTCTATAAATTAATGTCACAGGTGAGTCTCGAACTTGGAACATTGAGGGGAGCACACTTTCAAAGCCCAAGCCTTCGACCACTGCGCCACCCCCTTGGACTTTTTTGTTGATTGAACATAGTTGAAAGTAAAAAATAACACAGTATCAAGGAATCACTTACAGTTGGGATGATGAATTTTCCAGTGAGAAGACAGACAGCAGGGATTGTGCAGTAAGCAAGTAATGGAATGGAAGTAAAAGGGTAAACAATGGTGTTGATGTAGGCAAGCCTCTCAAGCCATTTTAGCTTTCCTCCATAAGCATACCACAGCGGGCAGTGTCGACTGAGGAAGATTTCAACAGAACCTAACGCCCACCTCAGAACTTGGTGCAAACGATCCGAAAGATTTAACGGAGCCGATCCCTTGAACGCCGGTCTCTGTGGCATGCAGTAAACTGACTTCCATCCTCTACAATGCATCTTGAATCCTGTCAAAATATCTTCTGTGACAGAACCATAAATCCAACCTATCTGCAAAACAAACATGTTTTGTTTCACCAAGCAGTGTTAGCTAAATTCACATGGAAGTTCCAAAAGAAAACAATGTAAAAGCTAATGCCAACAGCCTCAGCCAACCAACCTCTTTTCCCCATTCTGTTTTCTCTTCATAACCACAGCTTATAACATGGATGGCTTCTTTAACCAGTGATGTGCTGTTAGTCCCTTCTGGAAGTCCTCCATCTTCCTTGAGGGTTGAAGCAATGAAAACTGGCGACTGCCCGAATCTCTTCTCGAAATTCTTTTGCGACATGAGTGACGACTTCTCCAACTCATCGTAACCTTCAAACCCTTCTTCAATCTCTTCTAGATCAAAAACTGGTCCAGACCCTTTCCTTATGTAACTCTTCCCCATCGTTTTCTTCTTATTTGTGAACAGGCGTCCAAGCAAACTTTTTACTCCTTTTTTCTTCGACTTCGACTTCCTTGAACCACCGCAGCAGCAGCTACACCACGAAGGCCAGCAATCGCATGTCATCTTCGGCCTTTTCTCGGAGGCTGGTGGTTCATATCCATATAAAGCCGCCCTGTTGAAGACACATCCCGTGCCAACATAAACTGGACCTTGGATTCCATCTAGTCCTCGCATGTTGATCTGCAATTGTAGTTACAACGTTACCACTCAATGACAACAGTTCCTAATACTGAAGAAAATGACAAATAACATGGTCTTACATCAAAGAACACGATATTCCGATTAGCATATCTGTCATTACGATCGATGCCATCAAATCTTTGAGGAAACTGAACATAGCATATTTTCTTTCCGAGCTGAGGGTCCATTAGAAAGCACATGGCTTCTCTTACAGCTTTGCTATTGTTGACGTAGTGATCACAATCGAGATTTAAGATGAATGGTGCATTTGTGAGGACTGCAGAAACTCGAATCTGTAAAACGCAACACAATAACTAAGAACTTCCATCTAGGTCCATGTCCATATATGATATATATCCATTATTTTTTCATAGTCTCAATGAAATCAGTAAGGATGATTAAGTCACACACTTACAAGAGCATTCATAGCACCAGCTTTCTTGTGGTGCTGATATCCAGGTCGTTTCTCACGAGAAACATATACAAGTCGAGGCAACTCTTTACCTTCTATATCAAGTGCACCCTCACTTCCTAGGTACACCTACAAAATGCAAGAAGTCATTTTTGTCCATCTTTCAAATTTGCCCAATCATTTGGTTAAGAAAATGGATTCGAAGTCCAGAATAGAATAAAACTCCCTCGCACATGAATGTGTAGTGGAATTCTATATTTTAATGATGTAGCACCCAAAACATCATTTGCATTTTAATATTTTCATTTATAAAATGAATTTTTGTGGCACTATTGTGGAGTTCTGCTAAGCATTCATGTATAAGGAGTTTTACTCAAAATGATATAGAGTTAAAAGACAATTTTTTTATCGATTAAGAATTTTCTTACTTCAAATTCTCTAGATTGAACTACATCAACCATTAATTTAAAATTTAAAATTTAAAATTTCTATATTGTTAAGACAAAATGCATATAGATTTTACTCCCATTATCATAAATCAATATGATACTTCAAGTTTGAAATTTTATTAAAGTAGCATCACTCATTAAAACTAAAAAATTCAATCTAATATAAAATATAATAAAATAAATAAAAAAAAGTCACCCTTTTACATTGTATTTGAAAATAAATGAAAAGCCGAATCATTTTTCAAAATCCCTATTAAATCAATATTTTCTTAAACAATCCATAGGATTATTAAATAATAATAAAAAAAAAACTAAAAAAATTATTAGTTCAATTCAACATAATCAATCACTTATAAATTAATTTCCATCGTATCATTAAAACAACTGAATATTATAGAATGAGACCATAATTATTATTTTTTTGAAATTTCTAATTAAATTAGAATAGTTATTTTATAATATAGAATCACGATTATAATTGATTTTTCTAAAAGAAATTTATCACAATTATAATTGGAAACTAAAATAAATAAAGTACCTGTATCATGCCAGGATGATCACGGGTGAGGTTTCCCGGCCATGGCGTTCCGTCCTGCATCACCCAACCTTCTTCAGGTTTTTTCTGAGCCTTCGACACCAACGCGTTCATCCGAACCTTGAACTCTTCGTATTCCCTCTGTTCATCACAGATCCAATTTCAGCATCAAATTCCAATTCCATTTTCAAAATCCATGAAAGACAAGAAAACAATCCACGAATCGAACCTTCATCGCCCTCCGCTCCTTCACGAAGCTCGGCTGCACCTTGTCCTTCAGGTAGTCCATCTTCTGCGAGAAGTAGAACTCCGGCGCCCTAGGCTCCACGCTGAACTTCTTGCAGAACGGCACCCACCGCCTCGCGAACTCCGCCGTCTCCGCCAACGCGTCGAACAGCAGCATCGACGCCCCGTCGTCCGACACGTAGCAGCTCACCTTCTCCACCGGATAATCCACCGCCAGAATCGACAGCACCGTGTTCGCAGTTATGATCGGCGGCTCCTTCAGCGGATCCACCGAACTCACGAAGAAGTCGACCGGCGCTAGGCGGTTCGGCTCCCCTTCGCGCTCGAACCGCATCGTGAGGCGGTCCAGGTACGTCTCGCGGTTGATCGGTGCCCATTTCGGGAACTGGTCGAGGATCCAGGAGAATCCGAACCAGATCTCGCAGATGACGGAGATCAGCCACAAGGGGAAGGCGTCGTAGGCTGGAGTTAAGATCCGGAAGCGGAAGAAGAATGCGAGAATCACGAGGCGGAGGACTATGACGATGCGATACGGACTGATTTTGCTCGAAGAGATTGGGATTTTCCGCCATAGCGGCTGCCGAGCTTCTGCTAATCTGTAAGTCAAAATCCATTCCGATTAGAGTTTGCGACGAAGAAGAAGATGTAATGAAAATTGTTAGGTTTTTCATTTCTCAGGTAATATTGGTTCAGTTTTTTTTCGATTTTAGGTTAAATCAAACCGATCTAATCAATTAGTTAAAAGAAGAATCGAACAAATATCCAATAAGAAGGTAAAATATTTCGTTGAATTTTTCTCGATTTGTAGGTCAAATCCAGAACCGACTTTATCCAATTGATTTGAAAAAAAGAAGAATCCAATCATAAATGACAAAATCATTAGCTTAATTTTTCTCAATTCGATTTTCTTACGGGATTGGTTCGATTCATTTTTTTATTAGTTTGTACGAACAAAAATTGAACCAATAGTTTTTTTTCTGAATAAAAGCCTATATATCTAATATTGTGTGAAAAATCTGAACCAATTTAATGAATCGGTTTGATTCATTCGGTTTTGTCGGTTCTAAACATAAATCGAACCAATAATTTTTTTTTTCTTCAAACAAAAAGCGATATGTCTAATATTGTGTGAAAAATCCGAACCAATTTAATGAATAAGTATGATTCGTTCGGTTTTGTCAGTTTTCGATTATTATTATCATTCCTAGGTCTTACAGGTAATCGTCTTCTTCGCCTTGATCGTTGTTGATTCCATCATCTTTGCTTCCAAATCCTCTCTTCTGTTGCCTCACTTTCCATTTATCAATTCTCTCTTTCCATTCTGCATTTCCATAACCTTCCTTCTCGCCTTCCAAATCTTTCCCATTCACTGCCAATTAATCCACGACCAAATCGATTATCAAACTTGTAAGGATTCAAAAAGAAAATCACAAATCGATTGCACTCTAATTATACCACTGCCTGCAACAGAGAAGGATGTGTGAAGATTTTGATTGTAGTTGTTTTCATTTTCCTGAAATACGATAATGTAATGAACAAACTATAAGGATTTGTAATTGAATAATCAAAAACTTCAATTCAGCTTCATCATATAATGTATGTTACATAGTGTATATGTTACCGAATTATTAGGTTGTTTCTTTTCGAAGTTGTCATTGAGGTGTTTAATGAGGAATTCATCGTCAAAGTCATCTCCATCGTCGGCTTCTTCGCCGTCGCCAAGGACTCTTGGAGAGCCTATAGAAAGAGAAAAGCGTTGGCTCGAGTTAGTTGTCTCGTTACAATAATTGAAGTGCGTGTAAGTTGACTTAGATACTCGCGAGTATAAAAAAAATGATGATGTGTAATTAGATGAAAAACCAAGGAGTATCACCTTTGTGACGCTTGTAGCGACTGTTGCATTGAGGACAACACTTGTTTCCTTCACTTCTTTCATACTCGTAACAAGGGCGACAAACTGGGAAATTGCACACAACACATGCCACGAATACTTTTCCATCTTCCCTGAGTCCTATTTCGTCACTGCAAACTCGACATGTTCTCGAAGATGGCAAAGATCCCCGAAGATTCTGCATTCACAAACACAGAGACTGAATAAACATAACTAAGAGAAGAAATATCAAATGTGATAAAGGGACGATAGGCGACCTCATCGGTAGCATGGGGATAGCTTTGGGAGCCGGAACCGGTGACCAAGCCGGCCATGTCTAAGGAAACAATGGCTAGAATGAAAAGTATAGAGTTGATGGAATGAATGGGAAAGAGTTTGTATTAAAGGGTTGAGTTGATGGAATGTGTACACCAAACTGTGAGTTGGGAAGTCATGGAGGATGGGGGTTTGAGTTAAGAGGAAGTAAGGTCAGGTGAGAGAGAGGGATGGTTGGTTGGGTTTGATTTGGTTCAAAATTGCTTTGCTTTGCTTTGCCTTACCTTCAATTCAAAGCATCCTCTCTATGTGTATGTGTAAATACAACAACACTTAGAATGAGATTAGTTTGATTAGTGGTAAACCAAGATTTTTATTTTTTTTGATTGGAAACAGAGACCATCTTTCACTAATAAATGAAAAAGATACAAAACAAGTTATAATAACCCAAAATTTGTATTAGAGGATGAATATTTAAATTCTCTTTAACATTTTTGTTTGATAGAAATGTAGGGTCTTTAGGAAGTTTAAACATGGAATTTGAATGCATTTTGGATGCTATTTTGTAACATAGCATCCAAAATATTATTTTAAAGATGACCTTAAAAATAATTATTAGTAAGAACATGGTTTAATTGATATAATAAATGACCAAGTGATTACTAGGTAATAAGTTTAATTTATCTCTTAAATTATAGTTGAATCGATATTTAATATTTTTCAAAAAGCTCCATCCAATACAAATTAATGTGTTCTACCAAAATAACACATGTACATTATGATAAATTTAAATTAAGACCAAATGTATTTGATATAAATAGAAATTATATTGAACTAATTACATAAATTACCTAAATATTACCAAAACATTTTTTATATAACACATGATCTTAAGACATTGGGATCAAGAATATTGAAAAATAGAAAATTATAGATTTAATTTAAGATGTTCATCTATTCCATGAAATTAGTCGAAATATTGATTCAATCAAAAAAAAATTATATATATATAACCTTAGTTCATGTAATTTGAGACTTATTTAATATTCAACAAAATAAAGACACCTATACTTTCCAATATTTCTGATTCCATCTTGCTTAGAATGATAGATCTTATAATACTCTAAAAGTAATTATAAATGTATGGGAATTTACACTTTATAGCAAATTCCCTACCCTACATTAGAATTATAGCAACATTCAATATAGCAACTTTTTTTTTTTTTCAGATACTATTGATAGATTCTATCAGACACTATTGATGGAGTCTATCAGTTCCTATTGATGAAATCTATAAATCTAATTTTGTTATATTTACAAATATTTTCATTATTTTGCTATTTATGTAATTTTTTTACCTTATTGTAATATACATACAAATTCCCCTAAGTGTACAAATGTTATTATTATTATTTTTTCTATAATAACAAAAAAAAACATTATTATTATACTTTAAAACACCCATTTGTATCTAGCAAATTATTTATAAAATTGACGTTGATTATTTACCCCTTTCCGCTAGCCATCAACCAATCAAAAGACGAAGCCTCATTTGAAAATGTCACTTAACCTAAACTTCGAAATCATGATTTACCAATAAAATTCTAGTTTACGACTTTCACTAATGAGAAAATCTTCCGATTGGAATTTCGAAAGAAAAAAAAAACTTCCGATTGGTATTTTAAATTTCATTAAAACATTCTAATCTAAATTCTTAACTCTGAAATCTTATTCCAATTAAACACGGTTCTTTTTATCAGACTTTTTTTTTTTGAAAAATGAAAATATTAAATACGGTTCTACATGAACATAAATGACTCAGTAAATACTTTTCAAAAAAAAAAAAATGACTCAGTAAATAAAACAATTATGTTATCTCAGAAAAAAAAAATTATGAATCCAAAAATATATATTATTTTTTCAAAAAATATCCTTCACGAATTTATCATTACCAAAATCACATTAGAAATCATTAAATGCTTGTACTCAAAAAAATAAAATCATTATATTCTAAAAGAAATTCCACTAGAATTTGGGTCAACAAAAACATCCAGAGATCCTACAAATTTTTCATACGAATAATAATTATTAAAAAATAAAAAATAAATAAAGAAAAAATCAGCCTAAAACACTGAGTTTTTCTCTTTTTTAAAAAAAAACAATTTATTTTTGCAACAGGGTATTCATGGGTTGCTTTAGAATTGAAGCATTCAAATGAGATTGAGCAATTTTAAATCATAGTGGAGCAAAAGATTGAATCCTTTCTGACAGTTCTCCAAATACTAACATTATAAAACGTGGGTCTTTTATATCTATAGCAAAACTGCAAAAGTTTGCAAAAAAGAAAGAAGCAAAGCAACAGGAATTTAAGCTTGAGCAATCCATCAAGAGTAAGAAACCTATAAAACGAGCCTGCAGCAGAGATAAATCCAACCAAAAAGAAAGACTTTAGACCAGATTGCCTCGACCAGACTCACCCGATTGCGTTAGCAGCTCAAACGATCGCATTAGCAGCACTTGCAATCCTTGGCCAGAGATCAGCACATTCCTTACCGATGGGGCCAGTAATGGCCGAACCTGCATTCGAAGATTCAAAGGCATTTTTAGACATTATACATTTTTTCATCTCCCATGGCTGGTTTCGTGCTGTAAGAGAGGGAGGAGTGGAAGTGACACTTCCCAACTGAAACACATACAAGGTTCATAATAAAGGGTTAACCAGGTTTCATCAAATACTGATTATACCCTGCTCAAGAAAATACTTAATTTAACGTCTTACCACACAAGTTCTAACAACGTTTTATCCTACCCTAAACTGTTTTTTGGTTTTCAAAATGAAACTGTGAATCAGAAAGGTAAACAGTGTGCAGACTGGTTCATAGAAACAACTAGTCAAAAGTTCAAATCCTCCCCCACTTTTGTCAAATTTCTTTCTTGAATTCAAGAACATTTGGGATAGGGAGTGTCAAATCCATAACCTCTAGATCATAAGTATATGCACCGTCCCAGCGAGCTAAGCTTTTGTTGGCATGGCACCTTCCAAACTAAAATCCTTCATGATTAACATTCTTCGGTAACATGTCACATATTTATAATTATAATATTCTATACGACACCCACAAACCAGAAAGACATTAATTTCAAGCTAACCCAACTGCTATGAAAATAAAATAATAATAATTATTCTTTAAAAAGAAAAATAAATAAACATTACCTTTCATCTCACCCTTAGGATTGACAATAACACCAGCATTATCTGAAAACAAAAATACAATACATACATATAAGAAAAACACAAGAAACTGACATCTGCAAAACTTGTCTGAAAAACAATACCAACTATTCGCATAGTGATCATCAGAATCACTATTTCATAATCAACTTCGGGTGAAAAGATTGGTAGAAATGATTTTCTACGGGAATTATGTCCAATGGCCAAAAACTTTTTTTTTTTTTATTCTTTTTTTGAAACAACCATAACCACACCCGTCCCTAGACCAGGCACCAGAGACATTGAAAATAATTGTAGCTTAATGCAGACACAGAAGCTTCGTACTTGGATTCCGACCGTATCTAATACACTGGGACAAAAAACCAATAAGCTAACCTTTCTACAATCTTTCCAGTTCAATTTTTTTCTACAAATAGGCAACTAATTTCAATATAAGAAGAAAACAAGAACAACAAAAAAGCAAAAGACCTTCATACACGACCATCTTCCAAACTAAACTCTCAACAATAGAGAAGGATTATATAAGGAAATTGCAGATTAAACCTACAAAATATGTTGCCAACCCAATAACTAAGATCCTAAATACATACATGTTGAACACATTTAAAGCTTCCTAGGGGATGAAAAATAAACCAAAAAAGCAAAACCGAAGATAGAATGGAAACAGGAAAAACCTTCGAAATACATGAAGACGCCGTCCTTTCGGCGCCATGGCTTGCGCTGCCTAACAATGACGGCCGGCAAGACCTTCTTCCTGAGATCGGGCTTGCCCTTCTTGACGGTGGCCATAACCATATCACCGACACATGCAGACGGCAACCTATTGAGGCGACCCTTGATTCCTTTCACTGAAATGATGTACAGATTCTTAGCTCCGGTGTTGTCCGCACAGTTGACGGTAGCCGCCACCGGAAGACCCAGCGACATCCGAAACTTGTTCCCGGCGGATCCTCCCCTACCTGTGGAAGCAATCAAATTAGTTCGATCAAATCAGAAGAACAGAAGATTGAATTGAGTTCGATCGAGACGCCATGCGAGAACAGGGAGTAGTGAAGAAGGGAAACCTCGCTTCGACATTGGTGATGGACTTCGGCGATTCTCTCCGGCGGCCGCTGAACTGGAAGCTACTCTTTATATGCATTACATTTACGCCACTTTCAGAGCTCTAGGGCTTCTTCTCGGCGCCACGGAAGTTGGGCGTTTTTACGAAACTACCCATTAACTATTGCTTTTTTCTCATAAATGCCCCTCTTGGCATTTTTTGAGTGATTGACCTAAAATATAATGTTGTTTTTTGAAATGTCAATTTTCTCCTAAGGTCACCTACATACTCACACATGAGTATACTACAAATATCAGTTTGTAGGTTGGGCCCGGCGGAATATATTGCGGCGAGGAATGGGAGAGTAAGTGGAAATGAAAAAGAAAATCTCTACAAACTAAAAAGAGATGTAAAATGTATTCTACATCAAATGTATTCTTCTTCATCTTGCTTTTTCAATATCGGTCATGTTTACATATTTTTTTAATATATTATTTATAAACATATATATTTTTAACCAATATGATATTTTTTATTAAAAAAAAATCATCATGAACTGATTCAATTGGTCAAGGAGAGTCTTGAGGTGCATAAGACGATAGGTTCAAATCTCATGGTGGTCAACCTATCTAGAAATTAATTTTCTACGAGTTTTCTTGGCATTCAAATGTTGACTTGCGCGCAAATTGGTCCGAATAGTTACGGATATCAAATAAAGAAATATTTGTTTTAAGAAAAATTAACTATTTGAGAATATTTTTTTAAAACACATAAAATTAAGATTTAAAAAAAAAAAAAAAAACTACGAAAAACTCATTTTTCAAGTCCTACACCATGCACATCCCTGGTATGTAATTAACAACATTAACATTTTTTTTTTAGTACAAATTAAGTTGTGAAAGGGGGATTACAATTCCAAGACTCGAAACCATCACGTCGGTGATAACACTATTTTTTCATACGACAATAACCATGACAAACTTCTAACTTCCCTCATTTTAACAAAATTAACTTGCTCTAGATCGAAAGTTTCTTTTTTCACTATTTGTTTTTGTACATTTTGCTTCTTACACCCCTATTAGTGATAACACACTATCAACAAGAGAAACAAAAACTCGATTCCCTTTTTTTTTTTTTAAAGAAAAAGAAAGTGAGTGTCCAGATTGATTTAAAAGCACACCTCAACTACTTTAATAGAACATACCGACTGACCCTATAACATTTAAATATCAAAGAAATTCATAAAAATTTATTTCATAAATGTCATCATAAATTGAACTCATCACCTCTTAGTTACTTATTAGTTCGATAGATATATTACCATCTTCAAAACTTTCAACACCACTGCATATCATAGCCAGAGATGAAAGATTTATGAACATCAATGTGGTAATACATGTAAACTAACAGCAAAAATGCTTATAATGTGAATCACCTAACCAAACCTTCGCCTTAGAAGTACGCTTACAACTAAATTAGACAGAAGCCAGCAGAACCTAATAACTTCACCTTACAAGGCTGTGATATCAAAGACAAACTAAGCGCCATAATCTGACTTCATCTTGTACTTGAACCTGATTTAGATCCTGAGCAAAATACGAACACGAGCCGATTAAGTTAGCGAAGCAAATTGAGAGTGAAACTTCAAGCAAAGCTAGTAAAGCGCTCATTGATTTGTGAATGTCACAATGAGCTTTTTCAATGTACTATATGACGAAAACGGAAACGCGGTGAATGCACATGAACCCTACTAAATTTTCAACATTCAAGGTGGCACAGTGCAGCAAATTATAAACTTGAAGAACATTAGATCTTCCACCAATATACATTTACTGATCGCCATAAAATGCATGGATAAGCCATTTTTCATCTACAAATAACATGGATTGCACTAGAATCTTTTAATGTTTGAATCCCATGATGATTGATCTGACGGTGTCATTTTTTTTTTATATACGTGACTGTCCGTGCCAGCTTTCGCGCACCTCGACTAATATCACGCGACATACTGCCTGACCTTACAACATTTGGATGTCAAAGAAACCCGTAGGAAATTAATTCCTAGGTAGGTGGTCACCATGAATTAAACCATCACCTTATACACCCCAAGACCCTCTTAGACCAAATGAGTCACTCCATGATGGTTGATCTGACGATGTCATATGCCTAAAATATATAAAAAATCACAGAAGAGCATGCCCGGCCAAAGATCACGCAGTTCAATCTGTTTTAAGCAAGCTTTTTATTCATCAATAGTAACCAAAAAAAATGTTCTTTTAGAAAACGAGGCAATTTCATTGATGTAGTGAAAAAGTTACATAGATAACCTATCAGAACTAAACAAAACAATTTCATTGATGTAATGAAGAAGATACATAGATAACCTTTCGAAACAAATGATAAGAACAAAATTTAACTGCAGAACAAAAGCAATATGTTCATGGAAACAGAGAAAATCATCAGCAGGAAATATTAAGAAACGAGGTTCCCACAGCGCGGTAATAAACAAGGATGAGCCAACTCTATCAAGATAAGAGAAGAAAAGCAACCTTCTGGAAGATCGTTTCATGTTTCTGCAGAACTTGCTGTCACATTGACAGAGAAATGACTTCACAGGATGATCAAGGTCATCAAAATCAATGTTGTAATCCTACAGTAAAGCAAGCATAATCAGTAACGGCTTTTAAGTCCAAAGAATTATCACATAGTTATAAAAACTCTAAAAGACTTTAAGCACGCCATTAAGTCTTGATCAAAACTCCATTCGTCATTCATAAGAAATATGTTAGCTACTAAAAAATGAACAGAGGTAAATCTATAGCCATAAAAATCTATGCAAACAAATAAACTCAAACCACAATTATATATAATAAGTAATATCCACTGACCAAAGTTAGCTCTTCCATAGCATCGATTTTTCTTGTGGTGAAAAAGGCAAGCTGCAAAAAAAACAAGAAAAAAGAATAAGATGATAACTGAAGGAGAGAAAGAACAGCAGTATCCAAAAATGCCAAAGAGAAAGGTGAAATTTGCAAGAGCCAATACATCATACATGATAATAATGACGATCCGGAGACTCTATCTCAACTGCAACGCCAACCAAGTTTGCATCAAAGCATCTGATAAATTTGAAGATAGAAATTAGATTATCCCACAACTAGATCAGTAAATGTACAAACACTGAAACACCCATTAAATATGCACGATGCCAGTAACCACTAAATGTTCATCGTCCTCTAAACTAGCGCTCAACACATAAACATAGATGATTTGGTGATCAAAAAATTCATGGAATATTTATATCACAGCCTAACTAGCCCCACGAGATTTCCAAGCCATGAACATTTAGTGATTCCAAAGTCTTTACTTGTTTTGCCCTATGTTTTTTCATAAATGAAATTTCCATCTATCAGATCCTTGTATGAACTACTTATCTCTACTACTTCAACGCTGTGACATCAATGCAATCTTATCACAGCAAACTTCGCTGAAACCATCTGAATTTGAAATGAACACTAATAGGCACGGTACTTACGAACAGATGACATAATCTCATGGCACATTGTCATAACCTCAGTTTACATCAAACCTGTGCTTTTTTTTTCTTTTTCTTTCTTTTTTGATATCCGTGACTGTCCGGGCCAGCTTGAGCACACCTCGACTAATATCACAGAACATACCATCTAACCCTACAACATTTAGATGTCGAGGAAACTCATAAAAAATTAATTCCTAATCAAACTTGTGCTACTGATCTAGGGATATTAGAGCAGAATACCTAGCAAACTAATTTGTATCTTTTTTCTTATAAAACACTCGAGCTTTCATTGAGAATAAAAAGAGAATACAAGAACAAATAAATGGAATGTCATACAAAAAAGCTCAAAACAAAAATTGGGGAGACCGTACAAAAGTGGTCTCCACTCAAGCCTTTATTGTAAGTTCTTTTTGTAATATTTATGGGAACTGCAATTTCTTTATTTATGTAAGTTCTTTTTGTAATAAAGGCTAAAGAAAGTTCAATCAACAGTAGCAAATAGTAGAAACGTGGGTAACAAGGGGGAAAGTATGGGATAAAGGAAGCTCAATAAAATACCTGTGATTGATAAATCTGGCAACATTCCCGAAGTTTGTTGCATCCAAGCAGAGAGCTTTTTCATTGTTGAAAGGCCCTTCTTTATTCCAAAATGCGTCTAATAATACTGGGTCGGTAAGCTCCCCATGTTCGGTGCTTTGCACCTTTCTATGATACATTTCTGAGATGGTCAATATTTCTCCCACATATTCACAAACAAAAGCACCTTTAGGTAGATCTTCAAGGGTTCGAAGGCCCCATCCTTTTCCCTCAGAAGTAAAAAATATCTGCAATGGAGAAATAATTTTCAAACCTATAGTTATAACCTGTTTCAACATGCAGATCATGTAGGAAGTGGAGGGGCATATTGAAAGTATAAATGCAGTTACACTGTCCTTGTGTTATCAAAAAAGTACATGTGAACAACTAAATTTGATACTCACATTCAATATCACCAGAGAAGCGCGTATAAAGTATGTTGTGAATTCTACATATACCCATGAAATGTATGATTTGAATTTTGAACTATACCTGCAACTTGCAAGTTATTCCGCGCTGCACTACTCTATTGCCACAACGCTTATTGCAGCTACATTTACTCCAACATTCTTTAATAAGCTTTTTCTTTAGGTGGCCTTTGCAAGGTTCTAAACAATCATCATTCTTTGATCTTTCAAGAGGACATTCTTTACAATAGAACTGGTGCTTTCCTTGAGGGTCACGAGCAAGGGAGATACACTCTTCCAAAAATTCCTCCTTAACAAGACCGTCCGGTGTGTATGCATACTTAGCTCCAGTCTCTCGTGCACAAGCACATGGGACAGAAGATGTAAGGCAATTTCCAAAACAAGACTGACAACAATTATCATTACCAATCAGAGAAAGGGAAAAGTTTACAAAAGCATTTTGGAAAGTTAAACTGCGAGGTATATAGTGAAAGAATGGTGGATGCTCTTTATTAATTTCATTAACCCAAGAAACTTGTACTCTTTCTTCTCCCTTGGTTATATCATCACCATTGTGAGAGAAGCTTAATTCATCAATAGCTTGTTGACTCTGTGAAACAACCATCATATTATGCGGATTTGCAGCCTCAAGATTATCAAAGTCCTTCCTGGCTTCATCTTCAATATGACCATTTGATACTTCTTTGCTACTTTTAGACGTATCATGAACAGTCTGGTCATTTGAAATACTTGAAGACTCTAAAACACTGGGAACTTGTTGCGCAAGTACTCTATCAGAGATAATACTGACGGGTTCATTCACAGGAGAAGGTGGATTCAAATTTTCTTCATTGGCAACAGTCTCTGTAGACTCCATTGGATCTGAATTCTTCATAGCATCTGGAATTCTACATATTGAACCATCCTGCTGTTCATCAGGAGAATCAGTTCCAAGAAGTCAAAAGTTCCATAATAGAAAACGTGGGGTCAATGATTTTATGACTGCAGGCATTTATCCTCCAAATATGTAATAACTGCATAACGACTAGGAAAATGGAAATCTGGTCGTCCAAAAGTGGAGTTGCAGCACAAAGAAATTTTTACCTCTCCTAGGGGTGACGACGATGCAATCTCGAAGTTAGGATGCAATTCTTCTGTGACAATTGCAAGCTCACTGCCTGTAATCTTCTTACATGTTGAGGTTTCCATACCATCAGCTTTGTTACTTCTATCCGAAGGAGATGATATTTGAGCAACTTGGTCATCTGGCTTCCCAACTGAACCATTTGCAATGGAATTATCATCTTTTCTTGAAGAATCTGGTAAGTTTTCACAAAGGAAAATAATCCGGTAGTTAGAAATAATGTGCAGGTCGCAGATTCAACAGGATATCACCTTTACACGCTTGCCTTCATTAGCAAAACAATCTTCTCATTCTTAAGGGCACTCGTGCTGATAAATATCAATTCATTTCTAGCAATCTCCATACTCCTATAGTTTAACTTTTCTTTCATTTTTGCATTCATAGTACTTTAAACATCTACTCAATTGGTTCTTTTTTCTTTACATAATGCCTTAGTTAACAGTTTTTTTGGATTTTACCATAACTTGTAGTAATTACAACAGGATACAAATGATCTGAATATTTAAGAATGTTTCTCAAATAATTAACTCATGTTAGACCATCAAACAACATTATACTGTAATTTTGAAGCCAATAATAATAACATGTATCTAAAGAAAGCATCTATTGACCTGGATGAATCGCAGCAATAGGCAACTCAATTGTTAATGCATCATCTGTAATTGGCTCATCTTTAGGTTTGAGCAATACATGAACCCCGGTTGGTTCCTTAATCCGCAAAGCAGCTGATGGTTTCTCTAGGCTATGCTTTTTCACTCTTGCAACCTTACGTGATGATACAGGTGCCTTCCCTTTTTCTACACGGCGAGAAGAACTTGGATCGGTTTCAGGGAACACGTCCTCTTCCAATTTGGGCGTTTTCAAAGCCATCTCATCCACTTGGGTTTCTTGGCCTCTTAACCGCAACCTTTTCAGAGGGCGCTCGGGCTCATCAGGCACCTGAACATCTTCCACAAAATCTTCTCCCTATTGTTAACAAAAACCAAGGAAGCAAATATTAGCACAACTGTGAGGGTCAGAATAAGGCCTTCACATCAAGCAAGAAAATGAGTTACACACCTGGGGTTTCTTCTCCTCTACAACCTGAAAAAAGTACGCATACATATGTGAGAAATATAAAACACAGACATATACAGAAAAACAAATATATATATATATATATTACAATTAAAGGAGCAAGTAGAATGCACCTTATTATCTTCAAAGTCAAATATAGCATCTGCAAGAACTCTATAGTTCTCTTCTTCAATAAGTTCCCAGTTCTTATCATACAATTTCAGAAGTTTCTTTAAGACTGGTTTTGTCTTATCTTCGCTAATCCCAATATCCTTCATTGCACGAAAAGCCTTCGAAACCCGAGGATTTGGTGCCATATTGATTCCAGTTTAAAAGACAGAAGTGCCTGCATTTGTTAGAATCACATCAAGACATTTTTACTTGAGTCTTAGGATGCCCGTCTAATCTAAATGACTTATTATAAACAAAAACGAAAAAAAACTAAGAACCCGTTTGATTTAGTGTTTTTTTTTTAAATTTAAGCATACAACTACTACTGTATCATATGTTTTAGTTACTTTGATGTCTAAACTTTACTCATGTTCTTAAAAACCAATTTTTTTTTTTTAAATAAGGGTAATCATGCCCGTCCCTAAACCAGGCACCGGGAGACATCGAAGGAATGGGGGCACGGGAGGTGCCTACAAATTAATGTCACATGTGAATCTTGAGGAGAGCACACCTTCAAAGCACAAGTCTCCAACCAACTACGCTACCCCTTTGGGACAAAACCAAACCAAAATTTGAAAGCTAAAAAAAAATAGTTTTCAAATACTTGTTTGTTTTTTTAAATAAAAGATGAAACCATGTGGAAAGAATTAGAGTAAATTCAAGTTTAAATTTAAAAACGAAAAACAAAAAAATAAATGGTTATCAAGTTAGAACAATTGCTTTTTGGTTCTGAGATGGAAACCTAAGTTATCTAACATGATATCAAGATCCAGCTGTGTATTTGGTCCCCAGATTCCGATCCAACCTAAGCTGGTATTTGATTAATTCAGGTAAAACCTACAACAGGCATTTGATCATATGTGGGCTACTAAAAACAAAAAAACAAAAATCAGAGCTTCGGGAGAAATCGAAGGAATAGAGACATGAGAAGTGTAAGTCTTGAAACTCGAAACTTGAGACCTTCAAAACCCAAGCCTTCGACCACCGCCTCACTGCTCGGGGACAGCTCGTCTATAAAATTAGTCCATAAAATATCAAAAACGCAAAGAAAAAGAAAAACCCTAAACCCGGAATCGCAAGCCAAGAAACATACCAAGAAAACAGAAACGAGGCAGACAAAAACTTGAGGATCGAGAGCAGAAAAGCAAATGCAGTATGGATTGAAGTGAGAAGAGTCTTGAAATTGAGCGCCGGCGATTCTTGACACTTGGTGGGAAATGCGGAATTAGCAGTGAGCGGCCAAATGAATGAGAAACTGGCGAAAGATCAAATGAGAAAAATCATTTGAAAAATAGCGCCATTGTTTTTGAAGGAAAGTAAAATGGAGGATTTTACAGAATTCGCGGGAGTATGATTCTTGACTCTGTCTGGGTTAATCAAAATGGCTGCCCAAGTGTTGGGGACAACAACCATTTACATGAACAAGTGTTCATTTTGTGGCTTAAACTATTAGGGTGTGTTTGGGACCATGTTTATGTAAACGGTCGGTTGGTTATAATAATCTTGTTCTTGTTTGTCTCATCATTTATTACCTAAACTTGTATGCTCGGTTTATTTAAACCTTACGTATATTATTTTTGTTACAATAATCAGTTTCTCAAACACCATTTATACAAATTTACCGTTTATTATAATCCTATGTCTATCATAATCAAATTGGTGCCCAAACACATCCTTAAGAGTGTTTTTTATATATGTAATTGATCGGGCCAGATTTCGCACACCTCCTATGTATATATGACCACCATAGATCGAATTCATTCATTTGTACTCTTTAGGGTTCTCTTGAGACACTCCATATCGATCGGTTCAAAATAAGTTATTTTGATTAATTTTAAAATGATTAAATAAGTGATTATAATGATTGACTATTTATAAATTAATTGTTATAAATGAAGAGTTATTTTTAAAAATAAAAACTTGTTCGAATGTGAATTTTCGATAAGCAATAATAAATGTTCCACGTAAATTATTCTTAAATATTATTGCAAACAAATACCCTTCTAATTTCACAAGTTGGTGTCCAACCTCAAATCTTGAGAGGAACTGAACATACATTTAAAGTTTAACTATTTGATCATTTGCTAGGTTTAAATAGAACATTAGTTTAAGTATTTGATCAATTGCTAAGTTTATTTATTTATTATTATTATTTTTTTCAATATAAATTAGAGAAATGAGACAACAAATCTTATGAATCAAGTTTCAAGCCTTTGATCAATTACTAAGTCTAATAGGTAATTTCAATGAAATAAAACAAATAAAATAGAATTATAAGTAATATAGTCATTATTGATTGAACTCATTCAATACTCTATATAATGGTTTACTCTAACACAATGTTTAAGTCTTCGATCAATTGTTAGCATACTTTATTGGATACCATGGTTGATTCGTTTTAGTTTTCAATTTTTTAATCATCATGAAAGGATTCAATTGATAAAATAGGACATTTAGTGTACAAGATGATAAGTTCAATTAATGATCGTATCCAAATAATAATAATTATTATTTAATAGTTAAAATTTGAGAGTTTATAATAAAAGATTTGCTTGATGCGATTTTTGTGTTGAGGAATTATAATTAAAATATTGTTTGGACGTAGATTTAAAATGAATAGGTATTTTGATTAGTTAAAAAATAATAGTTATTATTAAGGATAATTTGCATGTATATTACAATAAGACAAAAAAAATTGAGTAAATAGCAATTTTTTGAAAATATTTGTAAATATAACAAAATCAGATTGATAGAATCCATCAATAGTGTTTGATGGAGTTTATCAATAGATTTCATCAATAGTGTCTAATAGACTTCATCAATAGTGTTTGATAGGGTTTATCAAAAAATAAATTGCTATATTTACAATATTTTTAAAAAATTGCATAGGAAATTTGCTATACGACCTAAATTTCTTATTATTAACTTAAAATAAGTAATTATAAATATTTTAATAGTTATTAATGAGAGTTATTAAAAAAAAAAAAAAAATGAATATAGTTTTTGAGGAAAAATTAGTAAATCCTCCCAAACAAACTGCCCCCAACAAAGTTTGAAAGCCTCAAACTTAAAATGCTCAAACTCTTAAGAAAAACAGTGACTCCATTGAAACCCAACATCACAATTTCCTTCAACAAACTCTACTCCAATCCGCCATTGAAGCACTCGCCTGAGCTCAAGCTCCCCTTTCAACATTCAGCCCAAACCCTAACCCTAACAAGCCCTGAACTCAAGGCTCTGGTTCTCACCCGATTCTCCCACGGCAAGTTCTTCAACCTCCTTCAAAATGTCGTCGCTTCTCCCTCCGTTCTTCTCACCGCCTCCAAAAACCTCATCTCTCCAACCACAAGCAACAACTTCAATCCCGACTCGGTCTCCGATTGCTTCTCAGTCGAGGACATGGCTCGAGAGCTCTACGAAAACCGGTTCGATGTCGGAGCTTGCTGTGTTCGGATGGCACCATCGGAGGAGAAAGGTGAGTCTCTGGTTTTACCTATCTTGAAATTGAAGGTCTTGATCGAGGCTATTAGGATGGTGTTGGAAATCGTTTATGACGAACGGTTTCTAACGTTTTCGTATGGTGGGCGTGTCGGTATGGGGCGACACACCGCGATTAGGTACTTGAAGAACTCTGTTCAAAACCCTAGTTGGTGGTTTACGGTTGCGTTTCGTCGTAAAAAGTTCGATTCTGTACATGTAGATAAGTTGTGTTTACTGGTGCAAGAGAAGATTAAGGATGATGTTTTGATTTGTATGTTAAAGAAACTGTTTGAATTGGGGGTTGTTCAAATTGAATTGGGTGCTTGTTATATGGGAAGGGGTTTTCCTCAGGAAAGTGGTTTGTGTTCTATCTTGTTGAATGTATACCTCAGTGGTTTTGATAAAGAAATTCAAAAAATACGTCTTCAAAAGAATGAAGAAAATCCCAAGTTCAATCTGGACGACAATGTTTCGTTTCATAATCCGGTGAAAATATATGCTGTTAGGTATCTGGATGAGATATTAGTTATAACATCAGGGTCAAAGTTGCTAACAATGGAGTTGAAAAGCCAGGTGCTAAAGTATTTAGAAGGGAATTTAGAACTGGAAGTGGATCGAATGAATTCCGCGATTCATAGTGCTGTCTCCGAGAAAATTAGTTTCTTAGGAATGGAACTGCAGGCAGTAACACCTTCGGTTTTGCATCCACCGATGTCGGAAAAGGCAATCAGGGCTCGGAAGAAGTACCTTAGACAGAAGGAAGTTAGAGCAATCGAACTGAGAAATGCTCGTGAGAGAAATAGGAAAAAGTTGGGATTGAAGATATTGAGTCATGTGTTCAAGAAAATGAAACAATCCAATGGCCTTAAATCCGAATTCCAAATTGAGAATGAAGTTAGAGAAATCTTCAGAAACTGGGCTGATGAAGCAGTGCAATATTTCTTTGAGTCTTTAGAAGATCATGCAGAGTGGCACCATTCTCTGTCAGCAGGTGATTTCCTTTCCTTAAAACAAATTAGAAATCAACTGCCAGAAGAACTTGTGAATGCTTATGATAGGTTTCAAGATCAAGTAGACATGCACTTGAATCCTATAAAGGTAAAAAAGGATAAGGCTAGGGAAGAGGAACAGAAAAGAGTGGAGGAAGAAGAACAATATGCTAAAAGAACAGTTGAAGACTTAACAAGGCTATGCATCAAAGTCGATGCTCCTATCGATCTTGTTAGAAAGGCAATCAAGATGGTTGGGTTTACAAATAAAATGGGTCGTCCCCGACCAATTAGCTCCCTCATTGTTCTCGAAGATGCTGATATCATCAAGTGGTATGCCGGTGTAGGAAGAAGATGGTTAGATTTCTTTTGTTGTTGCCATAACTATAAGATGGTCAAAACCGTCGTAACTTACCATTTGAGATTTTCTTGTATTCTGACATTGGCAGAAAAGCACGAATCGACCAAACGGGAAGCTATGAAACATTACAGTAAAGATTTGAAAGTCTTCGATTTAAAGGGCAATGAAGAAATGAACTTCCCAACAGAAAGAGAAGTTAAGATGTTGGGAGATAGAAATCTTGCAGACCCATACCCTGTGGATGGGGCTTTGTCTTTGTTTCTGATTAGATTAGCAACTGATGAAGCTTCATATCCATGTATTGCTCACTTTTGCAACAGAGCAGACTCTATTCTATATAGGGTCAAATTAATGCAAAAGACTCTGAATGTCAATCCATCTAATGGAGTGGAATGGGTGAGGGGGATGGGAGTTATTCATGAAAGTTTAAACCAGAGATGCCTCCCTCTATGTGCTGATCACATCAGTGATTTTTACATGGGGAAAATCAACCTTCAAGACTTGGACTGCACCTTATCACTTGATATGGACTGATTGTAACTCTATCTTACTTTTGAGTTCCTTTCATACTCTATGTTGGCAAGATGGCACAATGAGACAGTCTAGTCGCTCCACTGCCCGTTTTGCTTGCCCGGAACGCAAACAGGTTATTCGATTCTACCAATGTTTGTGAACAAATATTCTTATCAAGAAGGGAAAGAAGGGTGAGAGCAATCAGAGGCTGATAGAGAAAGTAACAGAGGGAGACAAAGAAAGAAATAGCAAAGTTAGTGCATGAGCCTGTATTATTCTCTCTTACTTTTAAGAAGTTGTTCCATTAAAAGAATGAACATTACAAGATAATGTGGTTCTTTTTTTAGGCAATCTCTTTTTTAGACAAATTGATAGAGACCAGGTGGACAATCCTCTTCAAAAAGGAAAAAAAAAAATCTATTAGTTTCAATCAACATAGCTCTGGGAAAATCTTCTTTAATTTGTAATTTATTGTTCTTTTTTACCATGATTTAAATTTATTAGTATGTGTGATGTAAGTGATTGCTTTGCATTTGAAATGAATTTCATCACTTTAGTTCTAATTTTATTGTTGATGTGAAATGACATTGCCTGCACTTCTTTAATCCACATTTTCATTTAAAATAACACATGCACTAATATCAGTTGTATAGATTTGTTTATAACTTGGTTGTTTTTGACCATTTTGTTGATTAAATAAAAGAGTAGGCAACACATGCATCTACCATTTTACCTAATCTTATGATAATTAGTTGTAGTTATGATGATTAAAATGTTCTAGTCTTGATCATATATTGCTCATAATATATGAAGATTTTTTTTTATTTTTATCTCAATGAAAGCTTGCAATAGCAATACTATCTAAAAAATGGATCAAGATGCTTACTAGTCATAAGGATTTGGCTGGGCTACAAGTTGTGGGTTTCCACTGGTGTACTTGGTGTTTCATCTTTTTGCATCATCTAAGCAAGTGTTTGGCTTATACAAACATCTCCTGTTAGCTCTGGTAATCCGGTTTCATTTTTCCTCCATATATATGTAATATTTTTGCTTTGTTAATTAGCTATTTCTATTTCTTCCTTTTAAAGAACAATCCCAGTGTGTACTTGCAATTTTAAACTTTGAGTTTTTGTAAATGACAAGCAGCATTTATTGAATTGGAATTATTCAATTGTTTGAGTTTATTCAACAAAGGGAACAGCCTAAAGACCTTAGAGGCAAGCCTGTTTTTATACATTTTCTTAGTTTAAAAAGTTGGAATTTTATATGTTCAGCAGCTTGCTGGATTATAATACGTACTCTATGACTAGATATTGTGCCCATGATGCATGGAGTGCTGAACACTTTTTTGATAAATTATATAATAGATTTAGATTTTTAATTCATATGTACATGCCCCCAATACTTCAACAGAGACGACCGGAGATCCATTTATTTGCTGCTCGGTTCAAGGACCGAAATGGGGATATTGCTGGTGCTCGAGCCTCTTATCAACTTGTTCATACTGAAATTTCACCTGGCCTTCTTGAAGCAATTATCAAGCATGCTAATATGGAACATCGTTTGGTAAGATGTCTGAATAAGTTATGTTACATATTGATGCATACTATTTCTAATTTGGCGGTTGGAATTTTCAGAGGATGCATACTCTGTATATGAACAGGCCATTGCCATCGAAAAGGGAAAAGAACATTCTCGTTTGTTACCACTGTTGTATGCTCAGTTCTCGAGGTATGTCCCGTGACATTAGTCGAGATGCGTGAAAGTTGGCCCAGACAGTCACGGATATCAAAAAAAAAAAAAAAACATTTTTGCGTATAACTTGCGTGGTCTTAAGTGCTGCTTCTTGAGTTATTCGTGGGCGGTTTTCTTGAAGTTACAGTTTCTATTTTTATTTTGTTGATTTTTTGGTGGTGAACTGAAGGGTGTTTTTTTCTTTTTATTTCAACTCTGTTCTTGAGAGCAGCTGCCTTTTGGGTAGGGGAAGGGAACAATAATCGGTCTCTGAAACAGTTTGAAATAGAGTCAACCTCTTTACCTATTTTTTGGGATTAAAATGTCAAATTGGTCGATTTTATTTGTGTTCTTTTCTTTTGTACGTGCATCCTGTTTCTTCAATAGTTATACAGATTATTGATTGGTTACATCAATTTTCTTCTCCTGTTTTTTCTTACTAATGATTTCATTTTATTATAGCTTATCTTTAAGAATAAAGTATCTTTACTCCTGTTCTTATTAAAAAGTTTTGAATCATGACCCAAGTTTGGACCCCAGATTTCCTTAAATAGATTTAGGTAGATTGAAGAAATATTTTGAGAATTATAGTAGATCCCAAGCAGCTCACTTGTGGGAGCCAAACAACTAAACAAGGCGAATTCACTGTTTTCTCTCTCCACACCTTTCAATTTTGTGTTTCTAAGGGGTGGCACAAGTGGTTGAAGACTTGGGTTTTGAAGGTGTGCTTCCCTCAAGATTCCAAGTTCGAAACTCACGTGTGATATTTTTTTTTTTAGTGTACATATAGGCAGTGGTTTAATTTTAACCAAACTCTGTTTCTTGTGAATGTTTGTTTAGTGTACATATAGGCATGCATTTATGTTTGGTTTGGCATCAAGTTTGCTATCTTAGAGGTTCCAAGTTTATAAAATTGTAAAATCTCGTCTCTTTATTTTGATCTCAGGGACATACGTGGTTACCCTTGTTTAAAAAAAAATAGTTATCTTACTTATGAATCATTACGGAAGCTCTGATAGCTTAAAGATGATGGACTTAATTTATGGTGGCTACCTACTTTGAAATTTTTCTTATAAATTTCTTTGGTATCTAAATATTATAAAGTCAGGCGGGTATGTCTCTTAACATTAGTTGAGATGCGTGCAAGTTTACTCGATGGTGCTTCTCTAGATAATAAGCTAAATGTAGAAGTGCAACTAGGTTAAATATCTTGGTGTGTGAGGACTTTTGAGTTTGTGATCTTTCATGAAATAGGTAGTAATACTTGGAATACAGTGTACATAATTCTTAGAATATTATTTAGTTCTAGTTGTATTTATTTTATTTTTATTTATTTTTATCGAAATTGGATATGAATGGAGGCTTAATGTTGTAGGAATATAGTGTACATATTTCAACATTTGGATGCCAATGTATTAATTCAAATATAACAAAATTCAAAATACATGTACACTGTATTCCAAGTATTACCTATTTCATGAAAGATCACAAACTCAAGAGTACATGTATTTTGAATTTTGTTATATTTGAATTAATACATTATTAGAAATGTAATATTTTTTAAAAGTTATAAAATTCTTTATTTTTATATATATAAGAAAATACTTTCTAATATGTCATTATTTAGTCTTTGTTGAATGGTTGTGATGGTTAATCTTTCTATTATCAGATAGGTTTTTTTTTACTGATTGCGTGATCCAACAGAGAATACAACCAACATATTTTTTGTCTATTTTAAGTCATTATCTATTTTTTACCATTAATTTTTATTCTATTCCAAATATAGCTAAATAATCTATACCCTTTCTTTCTTCCAGCAGAGTACAACGAACAATTTTTTATTTTTTTTTACAATATTTAAAGTCATTTATTCAATATATATGGTCTGAAATAGAAAAACTGGAAATATATTTTTAACGTAAAACCTTCCATAAAAAAATAAGAATCAAAATAATAAAAATGGCAATGCAATCCTGACCGATAATGATTTTTTTTTTTTTTTAAAGAATTTTTTTTTTGAGAAATAATGATAAGAATTGATTTTGGATAAAGAAAAATAAACGACAAAATTTAAAAATAAGATAAAGGAATCGCCTTTCTAGTAACAAAATAAAGGTCGGTTTTCAAACAAAAAAAACAAAATAAAGGTTGAATTATAACAAAATAAACCGGTAGTCCAATAGGTTATAGAGTGTCATGAAATGCATAAAGTGATGAGTTTAAATCACATGGTATGCTCCTTGACATTAGTTGAAGTGTATTTGTGCATGCAAGCTGACCCTTTTGTATAAACAATTAAAAATTAGAAAAAATGATTAAGATATTGAATAAAAAGTTGACGTGTCACAATACGACTTAGATTACAATAATTAGAGATGTAAGAGATTCGAACCCAAAACTTCTAAGTTATCAGGTGAATAAAAAATTAACGTATCACAATACGACTTAATCTAATAAGATGTCACCGTCATATCAATATTCTTATCAAATTTAACTCATCTTAATACGAAGGAATATTGTAATTATTGAAATAACAAAAATGTCAATGTGTGTGTTTTTTGCGATGTTATAAATAATTTGTTTTTTTCTTTAAAAACAATATTTAGAGATCAAAGTTTCGAACTCTTCAAATTATAGGTAATATCACAAAAACTAAATGATGTTAATTTGTTGAATTTATAGAAAATTTAAAATGAGTATATACTATATATTTATAAAAAAAATTACATTTAAATGAGTTATTGTAATTATTTTATAGAAGATTTATTAAATAACTATTCATTTTTACTATTAAAAATAAATTCACATATATCACAACTTTTAACAATTTATTTATATTCATTCACATTTAGCTACTCAAAATAATTACTTTTAGTTTTAAGCTACTCGTTTCAATTTATATCGAAATAAATTAATAACTATTTCATAACAAATCCACGTCCAAACGAATTTTAATTACAACTATCAATTTATAACTCAACAAAATAACACCTAAAACTAATTTCTCATCCAAACAACTAACGAATTTTAACTGTTAGAACAAAAAAAAAAAACTACAATTTACCCGCTCACGAGTGTAACAATATAGCATTAGAATATCCGGGTCGGGTCAACCCAATCAGTTGAACGATCCACCCGCCCGAAGAAACCACTCCATCCTCTAAGAGAGAACGAAACTCAATCTGGGCCGTTGATTGAGGAACAAGAGATAACGTGGCAGCGTGGATGGAGAGTGGGGCCCACAGATCCAACGGTCGTGATTTTATATCATCGTTTCCGATATAAATAAAAAAGCGAATCGTTCAGTCTCTGAAAGTCTGCAATATAAATCCCTTCGCTTCCCCTTCTATAGATCTGCACTTTGAGGTTTTTCCTTATCGCCGTCTCTCCGATCTCCGGCTTTCTCCACGGCGGCGCCGTCGTCTCCTTCTCTTATTCCTTCCGAGTTCTCTCCGGCCACCGCCACCGTCTACGGTCTACCAATCGCCATTTACAACAACCTCAGCTGCTTTACCTAGGGTTTTTGACCAACTGGATCTGCGTACCTTCGTACTCACGCTACAGGGTTTTAGGGTTTGGGGATTTGCATGCTGTCCTCCGTGAACTGAGCTTTACAGTTAGCGAAAATGTCAGCCTATCCTGGATCTGTCAGCGCTGCGCAGGTCTTCATCTTCTTCTACTTACGCTGCCTTTTTCTATATTTGTTTGCGTTTTTTTACCAAAAATAATCCGTGATATGGTTTGTTGTCATGGTGCAGGTTGGGTCCTACTTTGTGGAACAGTACTACCATATTCTTCGGCAGCAACCTGATCTTGTTCACCAGTTTTACTCCGAAGCGAGCTCCATGATTCGAGTTGATGGGGATTCCTCCGAGACTGCTTCTACAATGCTGGTACTTCTCAAGTTTTAATTCTTATTCTCATGTCGAAAATTAAGACATAGTGAAGGATAAGATGGTTGGACCATGTTCGAGTAAATATTATTTGGTTCTGTTTTTTGTTCTAGTTGGTAATTTCTTGTCTCTACGTCTTGAGTTTCTTGCTTATTTGTTTTGTATTGATTTCTTTTTTCAGTACGTAGTGTTTGTTATTATTCTTTCTTGAGGTTTTAGCTATGGAATCTTTTTATGGGGTTACTGGTTTAGTGGTGCTCTGAATCTTTCACTTATGCCTTGCGGGGGGGGGGGGGGGGGGGGATTCTCCCTTCCCCTTCCTTTCTTCTTTTTT
>JBBMEF010000003.1:11783194-11802962 GCA_037832685.1 Sicyos baderoa
AAATGACCTGCAAAGAGAAAGCGAGTAGCGAACCTTAAACGCCAATGCAGGGCTTAAAATCTATGAGCACTAAAAGGAGCGTCGTGCTAGTAATATAGTTTGGTAATGAAAACAATATTTTCCTTGGCGTTTAAGGAAATTGGCAGGTAGAGAGACTTTCTTAGACCAGATAAAGACTTTGAAAATAAGCCAAGTAAATTATAACATATTTTGGGTTAGCCTTGTTTTTTTAACTACTAATATCATAATGAAAAATAATTTAAAGAGGAGTAGGAAAATAAAGAAGGAAGGCTTACCCCTTGGGGTGAAGTTGCCAGAGGTTGATGAGTCCATCCAAAGCACTGCATGAAACAGTTGTTAGATTCCCTTTGTTATATGCATATATATATATATAAGCTGATTAGAGAATAGCACACCTGGTAACAAAAAGGTGGTCGTTGATTGGAGATGGAGCAAGGTTTCTGAGTTTTCTCTTGTGCTGGCTAGAAAAATAATAACTAGCATCGCATTGGGCAGTGAATGGAGAAGAGCTAGTACGTAGTAATGGAATCAATTCTTTGTAGTCTACATACACAAACAAAAATAAACAATATTATTGAGTGAAAATAAACATGAATGAATGAATGAATGAATGAATGAATTGTGTTTTTGAAGACAAGTTACCCGGGTTTGTTTGAATTTTTGTGTGAGTTTGATGTTGAACAACAAGTGTGGTGGCGGTAGAAGAAGATTTGCGTGGTTCAGCTGTAATGGCAATGGCAATGGGATTGAATTGAGAAATTGGAAAAACAGAAATAAGAAATAAGGAAAGAAAAGAAAAGAAAAGAACCTGCATTAGCATGAACAGGAGTTGTTGGGGTGAATCCAGAATGGCGTGGAAGACGAAAGCGGGCGAGCATAGATTCAGAATCGTGTAACCGCTCTTGTGCTTCCTCCAGCTATGTATATAATTAATTAAATAACAGCTATATTGTGATCAGAATCGGGCAAAAGAAAAGAAAGAAAAGGAAACCTGGCGAGTATAGTATTTGACACGGTGGCGTAGATGGTGAACTTCACGAGTGCGATGGTCGAGTAGCGCCACGAGTGCCGCCTCTTGCTCCTCGCCCTCGCCCTCGCTCTCGCTGCTGCTGCTGCTATAACCAACCTCCTCACTCATATTCCTCTATTACTATTGCTATTATTAGAAGAGAACTCACACGGAATCAAACTACTTCTTATTGCAAACCTAAACAATCCTCTAATCAATTCAGCTCATCAATTTTTATTTACTTTTTATTTCTTTTTTATTTATTATATAGGATACAATTACATGCCAAATCCCGTTGTAATCTCAAAAAAAATAAAAATTAAAAATAAAGAGGCTGGGCCGGTTTACAGTGACGGCCCAACCCAATACCGAGGAAGGAAAAAACCCCGGTAATATGACTCGCTCGCTGCCCTCGACTCCTCAAAACAGCGCTTCAATTCGCCACTCTCTCAATTTCTCTCAATTCTCAATTCATCTTCCTTCCGGTAACTCTTCTTCGATTTAATGTTCTTCAACTTTCATCCTTTTTTATTCCTATCATCTTCATCAACCCTTGTTTCCACTATGCATAATGTTTCGATTTAGGGTTTAAACTACTTTACCAACCACACTTCCTGCGTTTTAACTAAACGGTATCACCCCAATAAATGTTTAATTAGCTCTATTTTTTTCTGGGTTTAGGATTCTAGCTTAAATTGGTGAAAGAGGGTCTTGAGGTGAATAAGGTGAACCAGGGAATTAATTTCCTACGGGTTTCCTTGGCATCCAAATGTTGTAGGATCACACATGTCCTTTAACATTAGTTGAGGTGCGCGAAAGCTGACATGGACAATCACGGATATTTATTAAAGAAAAATCTATGAATAGATACACGATGCTTTTTGTTTTTCTGGGTTTTGGATTCTAGCATCAATTTTTGTGTGTGGAAGTTGTTTAAATGCATGTAGTTAGGTTATTGAAGATATAGTTATGTAGTTTAAGCTTGGGGGATAGTGATACTGTAGTTGTCTTGTCTAAACAACTGAAGTCTGTTTCTATTGGCTATGCTGATAGCAGCACAAATCTAATTTCACATCCTGTTTCTTTTCAATCCATGATCACTGGAGACTTTAAAGTTTCACCTACTTATGCAGATATGGGTGACGGGAATACATATGTTACGGATCTTAATTCGGATCAGCAAGGTAATCATGTTGGTGAGATGGAGGAGACAAAGGCAGCTGTAGGAGTGAGTGACCATTGTCAAAATGCTGCTGTATCAGAAAATTCACCAATGGAAACTGCTGAAGTAGTCGGTCATGATTCTTCTATGAATGGAAATGTTGCTGCTGATTCGTTCAACACCTCATCAGCCGAGAATGGAAATGTTGCTGATAATGCCAACGAGGCTGCTGAGGAACAACACTTTGCTGATGGTTCTGGTAATTGTCTCTCTTTTTAGTTTTCTGTACTTTTATAAGATTTCATTTGGAGAAAGACATTTTAACATATTGGGCGAGGGAAAAGGAAAAGTTAATTTAAAAGGTGCTTAATTTGAAGAACTTTTGTTTCACAAAGAATCAATGATATGTCCACCAATCTTTTTAAAATCTTAAAAAGCTTATTTTCTTCCATGTTTTCTACTGTAATAAGCTCTCTGGGCTAGCTTTCCATCCTTTCTTATCTCAATGCAAGTAGATAATAGAAACCAAACTCGTTGGAAGACCTATTTTTGCTTTAATCTGGTTCTTTAATTGACACTCTTATTTATAATGTAGTTTGCATATTTAGGTTACATGGCCACTAAACTTATCTCTATTTGAATACTGCACTCAGTAATTACTTAGTTTTGTTACCTCATGTTTCCCCACCTTTTTTTGCAGTACCTCCACTATCCGCTGAAGAAGATAGACTGTGGAACACTGTGAGGGCCAATTCTTTAGATTTTAATGCATGGACTTCTTTGATCGAAGAGACAGAGAAGTTGGCAGAGGTATGTTTGAATGAATCTTATAAAGTTGAACTGTTTATCATTTGATGTTTGAATTGAATTTGGTATTGTGGGATCTGTAGTGAAGTACAAAAAATAAAGGCTCCTTTGGATATATTGAAGCCAAAATTAGTCGGTCTGTTGTTTAGGTTTTTGGTCAGTTTGTTATTTATTTTTTTTTGAAGTAAAAAGTTTGTTCAAGTAACAAGTTTGTCTGTTTTAGGTTGGTGGTGTATTATTTCTTTAAAAATTGGGTTTAGTATTGATTTTTCATTTTTCTCTAATTGTTAAGTTTGTTTGGCATTGTCTTATCTCTAGGAAAGCTTGGCTTGCTATTTTTTGTCTGATAATGAACCAACTTTCATTGAGAAAAGAGTTAAGAACATACAAAAAAGAGGGGCATACAAAAATAACTACCCAACAAACTAGGAAGAGTCGAAGACTACCTACAAGGCTACAAAAATGGTCTTGAAAAAATCATTATGGTTAGATTGAAAACAACGTGGACTTTTGAATCCATGAATTTATTCAAGTAACGAGCCTATAATGTTTGTGATTTTCTTTCTCAAACATAACCATCATGGAGTAGCTCAATTGGTCAAAGAGGGCCTTGGGGTGCATAAGGTGATGGGTTTTTAATCCATGGTGGCCACCTACCCAGGAATTAATTTCCTACGGGTTTCCTTGGCATCCAAATGTTTTAGAATCAGGCGGTATGTCCCGTGACAATAGTCAATGTGCGCGAAAGCTGGCTCGGACAGTCATGGATTTCAAAAAAAAAAATTATTTCTCAAACATTTAGAGCCATTCCATTATTTCCTTTGCATTTGTTCGGTGATTCTCTACTTGTTACTTATTTGTAATGCACATTTTTGTCTAGCAAACTTCGCTGTGTACTTCCTCAGAATTTTTTTCGGACTGAATTTTGCATTTGGAAACACTTCACTTTTGCCTACCTCACGTGGACAAAACTCGTATATTATGAGAAACTTATTCTGGTTTTGGTTTCTTTTCAGGATAACATACTCAAAATCCGAAGAGTTTATGATGCCTTTTTAGCAGAATTTCCTTTATGCTACGGTTATTGGAAGAAGTATGCAGATCACGAGGCTCGTTTTGGTTCTACTGACAAAGTTGTTGAGGTGTATGAACGAGCAGTACATGGGGTCACTTACTCAGTTGATATTTGGCTGCATTACTGCATATTCACTATTAGTACATATGGAGATCCAGAGACCATCAGAAGGTATAGCCTTCTGTTTTCCTAATGGCGTTTGTGCTTTTCCTGGTCATCACTATGATTCTTAGTTTCTTTGACCTGATAACAATCTTTTTCTTTTTGCTTGTAACCTCGTTTTAGATGGCTGTTCCAGTGATTTCCTACATGTAAGGCGGAAAGATTTGATTGAAATGTTTACTGGAATTACATGTTCTAATGTGTGTTCCCATGATTTGGGCCTACACTGTTACTTGCTTTTTAAGTTATCTTTAATAAAAGAAATAGTGTCAATTTCCCATTTTCCATCATCTATTGGGACTTATGCCATAGTCTGTAGTTATGAATGAACTACGGCAGTTGTTTAACCTTGGTCCACTGAGTGGCATCAATATGCAAATTGCTGCTGGGAATATCTCGTTCAGTTATGGGTTAAGATGGCCTCTATCATGCTTCATTCACAGACATAATATGATTTTTAGGAAGGTAAGTGCAGCATGCAGAAGTGTATTGTGCTGTTAGAGTAAATTGTTCCTTCACCTCCAACGTTAGTGCAGTTGCTCCTGTTTTGTGGATACTTTTGCGTCGCCTGATAATCTTTATTTACTTAATAACATATTTGTTGGTTGATGCTGTTTCAGGCTTTTTGAGAGAGGCTTAGCTTATGTTGGGACAGATTACCTCTCCTTTCCCCTTTGGGATAAATATATTGAATATGAGTACATGCAGCAAGAGTGGGGTCGCCTTGCTATGATATACACACGTATACTAGAAAATCCAAATCAACAGTTGGATAGGTATTTGAATAGGTGAGTCTTACACATCTTGGCAGTATTACTTTCTGATTAATAATTTGATACTACAACCATCATGGGTTGGCCTTAGAACTAAGAAGTTATGTTCAATCTATGGTGACCACATGTATAAATTCTTTTTTGGTTTTCTTGACAACTAAATGTTGTAGGGTGAAAATAGTTGAGGTATGCGTAAGCCAATTCGAATACTCATGAATATAGAAAAATTATATTTTTATGCTTCCTTTTTTGTTGATCTGAATTATTTTGCTGATAGTAACGTTCTTTTTGAGTTGCTACTTGTAGATCTACTTTTTGTAGTTTTGATAAGTTAATATGTTATTGTAGGCTGGGATTATGCATCCTTGTGTTGTCGAGTTACATTGTGGGTCAGGAGAAGCTTTTCAGATAGATGGCTTCTTATTATAACGTGGCCCCTGGGCTTTTTAAAGTCTTGGTTTGGGTTTAATACTGGCCCTTGTCGATTTGTTTTTTACTAGCAAATGATAACTTTCCGTTGATGTATGAAAATTTCAAAAGTACTATCAAAACTAGAACCCTGTGGTTTTGTTGAACTTCTTTCCTTAATGAATAATCTAAAATGTTTTTGTCCTGATTAAGATGCACATGTGTTGCAGCTTTAAGGAGTTAGCTGCAAGTCGACCATTGTCAGAACTGAAGAGATCGGAGGAGGCTGTAATAGATGTGCAATCAGAGGCTGGCGATCAAGTAAATGGGGAGGAAGGTCATCCTGATGCCTCAGAACCATCATCTAAAACTGTAAGTGCTGGCATAACAGAAGCAGAGGAGTTGGAGAAGTATATCGCCATTAGAGAAGAGATCTATAAAAAAGCTAAAGAGTTCGATTCTAAGATCATTGGTTTTGAAACAGCTATCAGAAGGCCCTACTTTCATGTTCGGCCACTAAATGTTGCAGAGCTTGATAATTGGCATAGTTACCTGGATTTTATCGAACAAGAAGGAGACTTAAATAAGGTACTTTAGTTTGTTTCAGATTTTTAATATGTTTATTTTTTAGTTTTTAGTGGTCCTTGTTATGTATTGACTTACAGTTAAAAAATATCTGCTGCATCATATGCTTTACTGGCTAAACCATTGGATGAAGCAACTATTTAATCGGGAATTTGAACTGAGACTAAAGCAGGGGCCTTCAATTTGGTTTCCTTAAGGCTAAGTACTTCGAACTCTCATTTATCAGTGGAGATTCTAGGTTCATGATGTGTTTGTTCAGTAACTTGTTATTCTTTTTAAAATTCCAATGTTATGCATGCAGGTATCTTATCTTCCTAACCATCTGTCTGTCAGGCAAGAAGGGTCCCTCATTTCATATTTGAGGGGCCTCTCTATTCTACTGAGGAGTATTTCTGTTGCATATCTCTTTTCTGTTTCTTATCACATCTTTACATAAGATATTTTAAATGTTAAAACATTTTTATATATTTTTCTTTTTTTCTTGTTTGATTTTTTTGGAAACAGGTGGTGAAGTTATACGAGAGATGTGTTATTGCTTGTGCCAACTATCCTGAGTACTGGATACGGTATATTTTATGCATGCATGCAAGCGAAAACATGGATCTTTCCAACAACGCTCTTGATCGGGCAAGCCAAGTTTTTGTCAAGGTAGGCAACACATGCATCTACCATTTTATCTAATATCATGATAATTAGTTGTAGTTATGATGATTAAAATGTTATAATCTTGATCATATATTGTTCATAATGTATGAAGAAAATTTTCATTTTTATCTCAATGAAAGCTTGCAATAGCAATACTATCTAAAAATGTATCAAGATGCTTACTAGTCAAAAGGATTTTGCTGGGCTACAAGTTGTGGGTTTCCACTGGTGTACTTGGTGTTTCATCTTTTTGCATTATCAAAGCGAGTAAATTCAACTCTGTACTATCATTAATGAGTACTTGTACTACATAAATTCAAATTTTGAAGCATCTTTGAGAAAGACAAGAGTAAAGTCAAACTAAAGTTCACAAGCAAATCTTTTTGGAATAAGAAACTATTATAAATCATGAATGATCCCAAGCAAATCAATGAATACCCCTGGGCCACTTTTCCTTTCCTTAGTACAACCAAGGAGCATTGATTGAATTGGAATTATTCAATAGTTTGAGTTTATTCAACAAAGGGAACAGCCTAAAGACCTTAGAGGCAAGCCGGATATTAATATGTATCCCTATTTTTATACATTTTCTTAATTTAAAAAGTTAGAATTTTCATCTCATCAATGAAAGTTTCACCGTTTCCTATCAAAAAAAAAATTAAAAAGTTACAATTTTATATGTTCGGCAGCTTGCTGGATTATAATACGTACTCTATGACTAGATATTGTTGTCCATGATGCATGGAGTGCTAAACATTTTTTTGATAAATTATATGATAGATTTAGATTTTTAATTCATATGTACCTGCTCCCAAAACTTCAACAGAGACGACCGGAGATCCATTTATTTGCTGCTAGGTTCAAGGAGCAAAATGGGGATATTGCTGGTGCTCGAGCCTCTTATCAACTTGTGCATACTGAAATTTCACCTGGCCTTCTTGAAGCAATTATTAAGCATGCTAATATGGAACATCGTTTGGTAAGATGTCTAAATACGTTATGATACATATTGATGCATACTTTTTCTAATTTGGCGGTTGTAATTTTCAGGGAAACCTGGAGGATGCATACTCTGTATATGAACATGCCATCGCCATCGAAAAAGGAAAAGAACATTCTCGTTTGTTACCACTGTTGTATGCTCAGTACTCGAGGTTTCTAAACTTGGTATGTTGGCTGAAATTGTACTTTTTCTTTATGCTTTTTTACACCTCTTACTTGAAAGATATTTAGTTTTTAATAATCTTTATCCTAGTCTTGTGATTCACATTTTGACTAATAATATAGGTTTCTAGGGTTTTGGATGTTATTGTTTTGTTATCTGGAGTTTATATGTGAGAAGCTTGCGGTGAAAACTGTGTGAGTAATGTTGTGGAAGTTTTCCATAGTTTTCTGTCGTCTGCTCAATTTTTTAAGCAGTTCTAGTAATAACAGTCTCTGCTGGAACCTATGGAATGAAAGGAGTGCTCGCACTTTTCAGGATAAAACTTTAACATATATCCGTTTTAATTTCATAAGTTAATGAAATTGTTTCTTATCCAATAAAAAAAGTCACTTATGGGGATACACAATCAGTTGAAGCAGCCTCTGTCTTGATTTCTGTAGTGTTTTGTCTTAGAAGCTTCTCTCTTTATTGTGGTGACAGGTATGTAAGAATGAAGGAAAAGCTAGAGAGATTCTGGATAAGGCAGTTGAGCATGGTGAACCATCCAAACCACTCATTGAGGTACTCTTTCTCTATTTGAATTATTGGATTTTATTCATATATGTTTTCCTGTGGTTAAATGTAATACTTATTTGCCTCCATGATTCATCCAGGCTATGATACATTTTGAGGCAATTCAGTCAGCAGCAAAGAGAATCGATTATTTAGATTCATTAGTTGAGAAGGTCATAATGCCCAACACTGAAAATACAATGGCCGTGAGTGCTTCGTTGAGGGAGGAGCTATCGAGCATTTTTTTGGAGGTACAAAAAAAGTTCATTATGTTTGCAGGGGAAAAGCTTTTTAGGGTAGATAGACGTAATTGAAAATGAATATTGAAGAATTAAGTTTCAAGAATTAAGTTATTGGTTGACTACGAGGAACTGTTCATTTGTTTTTGTTGACTTAACATTGATATAGTCACGAATATTAAAAAAAACAAAAAAAACTTTACATTGATACAGTTTTGTTTCTTATATAAAAAGATAAAAAAGATAAAAGATTATCTAGTACAAAGGTCCCATATTTTTCCACCGTAATTCGAATCTTACTCCGTCTCTTTGAAGTTGTCAATAGTTTTGTTCTAGTGGCGCAGTTGTTTGAAAATTTGGGTTTTGAAGGTGTGCTCCCCTCAAGGTCTCAAAACTCACCTGTGACATTAATTTGTAGACACCTCTCGTGTCTCCATTCCTTCGATGTTTCACAGTGCCTAGTCTAGGGACGGGTGTGGTTACTTTTGTTTCAAGAAAGAATGTACAATATTATGGTACAAAACAACCATGAGATGAGGTACTTCAAAGGAATAAAGTTTTAAAGTTTTTTTTTTCAACTCGCGAGTGTTTGGGCAACACGAGGTTTATAACCTCTTAAATCTACAATGCCCTCTTTGGGCATTAGGCTATTATGATGAAATATTTTTGGATTGTAATTTCCTGAATGATTTTGCAGTTTATGAATCTCTTTGGAGATGTTCAGTCAATCAAGAAGGCTGAGGACAGACATGCAAAGCTATTCATTTCACATAAGAGTACATCAGAAGTGAAAAAACGCCTTGCGGATGATTATCTAGCTTCTGAAAAAGCAAAATTGGCCAAATCATATCCAAGTGTTGCTTCACCAGCCCAATCTTCGATGGGTGCGTATCCAACTGGTCAAAACCAGTGGGCAGCAAGCTATGGTTTACAACAGCAAGCCTGGCCTCCGGTTGCTCAAGCACAGGGGCAACAATGGGCACCTGGTTATGCTCAATCGGTAAAACCCCTTTTATCTTTCACCTTTATTTTACTTCTGTTATTAAAATTGTTTTGAATCATTACCCAAGTTCGGACCCCAGATTTTCTTAAATAGAAAGCAATATAGATTTAGGTAGATTGAAGAAATATTTTGAGAATTATAGTAGATCTCAAGCAGCTCACTTGTTGGAGCCAAAGAAGGCGAATTCACTGGTTTCTCTCTCCACATCTTTCAATTTTGTGTTTCCATATACTTTATTTCTATCATTCCATTCAATCACATAAACATAAGTCATTTTGGATATATTAGGCACGCTTGCTTTTACATTACATATTCATGAACAAACTTGAAGGGATTTTATTTTCCCCATCAACACGCACAAGAAAAGTGAAAGACAGAAAATTAATAACCTTTCTGTGTTTCTTCCCAACTACTCGAACACAGGCCTCGTACGCAGGGTATGGAAGCACATACACGAATCCACAAGTGACCACATCAGTGTCACAAGCTGCCTCCACTTATGCGACATATCCTCCTCCATACCCTGTTCAGGTATTAAGTCCTTCTCATCTTTTTTTAATTCCAGAATATTTAGCTAGTTGGCCTCTCTTGGCTTATTTAGAGAAGGGTTGAAAGTGACACGGAACAATCATCTTTTTGGGTTTGATGTGTACTCGAACTCCAAAGTCATTTTCATCTAGTCAATGAAAGTTTCTCGTTTCCTATGAAAATAAAGTCATTTTTCTATAAATGTTGTGTTTAACAGCAGCAGGGATATGCGGCTCAGAGTTACGCCCAACCGACTGCTCAAGCAACGGTAGCGCCGACGCAGCAGCCAGCTTCAGTCGCTCAGCCGTATTATGGGGGTTACTATATGAATGCATGAGAATTCCTACAAGAGTTCATTTGTAGCTGTAATTCAAAATTTTCCCTCATGTACGAATACGATCTACTGACAGCCTGTACCTCGGTTTTTTAGGGACATGGGTATGATGGTATAGCTAACACAAACTAGGGAACAGTTCTAGATTCTTCTTCTTCTTCTGCTTAATTCTTCCTATCTGTTACTTTTGTTGTGACAATGAGATGTGGTTTGGATATCAGAATTTTCCGTTGATAAAGTAGTGTTATGAAAGGTAGTGATTTATTTTAATCAAACTCTGTTTCTTGTTAATGTTTGTTTTAGGGACATGGGTATGAAATGAATGATGTGGTTCGGATTCAATCGTATGGAAGACCCACTAGTCTTTGGCGCCCTAATTAAGAAGCTGTACCCACCTTTTCCACCTTAATAATTACTTAATTCAATCAATTCCTTCTTCTTTCCCTATATTTAACCTAATCAAATCCCTATTTAACCCTGCTTTTTTTTAAACTATATCGTCTATTTCATCTTTACTTTATATTTTTCCCCTACTTTGTTTTCAAACTTTAAATATTTCTTAGATGAAAACTAGGGTAAATAAAATCATTAGGAAACAAATCTTGTTCTAATATAATACAAATATTTTATTCCTACCATCTTTTCTCATCAATATTTTATATACATCATTAAAAAGGCTAAAGTAGATCGATGATAGGTGATTCAAACTTAGGATTTCTAATTATGAGTATAAATTCAAAAAAAAGACATCAAACTAGTCAAATCTAGATTATAATTATAAATATAGACATTTAAAAAAAAAATCAAATATAGTAGTATTGGAAAATATCTCTTTTGTACTTATGAGTATTTACACTTCAATATTAATAATTATAAATACAAATACTTTTAAATTTGTCATTTGTAATTATTTTATAAAAATAGATTATTCGGTATAACTTTCCAAAAAAACTAAGACAGCCAATTAAGTTCAAAATAAATTGAACAATGTTAATCCAAACATTAGTTGTAGACGGGTGAATCTTCCACCAAACATGCTTTTTAACTAACAAATACTCAGCAAACATTTTTAAAATTTTATCTTGGAATTTTAGAGGTAATTAACCAATGGCACTTCAAATGAATTGTGAGTTGTACGAAAAGAGAAACCATGAATTAATTATAATAAGTGAATATGATAGAGGCCCTTCACGTTAGAAATGAGTACATAGCAACAAAAGTTCCAAAAAACTATAAGCTTGTGAATTCAAATATTTTCACCCCAACCCACAGCTTCCAAATAGCCTTTTCTTCCACTGCAAAAGCATCTGCCCAATATCCAGCTAGCTGTGCCTGCAAAGGCTTACTAAACTTCATATCTTCAAATAAAAAACATTTTAGAGTAATTTCAGAATGCATATATAGTATAGCAGCTACTAACATTAAAAAAACCGAACTTCAAATGTCTAATTCGCTGATTCCATCAGTATTTTGAAACCGACTTGAAAAGACAAACATCAAACACGAACTCACTCTATTATTATGAACACATAAAAGAAATGAAGCCAAACACGGATCCACGTGAAGACTTCTAAACATTACGTCCCAAAATATCACAAATTTAAACAAAGCTTGATTCTCCAACCACCCAAGGAAACAATTATATGTAAAATAACATCAAGATATGAAAACCGTACAACTATCAAAATTAAAAGTTCACCTACCTACTTGGACTGCTCGCTGAATGCAGAAGAGAGGAATTCATCATCCTCCTTGAAGATTTCCAGATTCTCAGATTTCATTATGAAATCAACGGCGCCATCATCAAAATTCAACACGAAGGCCAACCTGATAAGCTTAGATAATGCACATATATAATCACTATGCTCCCAAAGCACACCCTCTGATATGACCTGAGAGAAGTAGGTACCATACTCTATCATCTCCTTAAGTCCACCATTTGTCATTTTCATTTTCTGGGTGAAGAACTTTGAGCTCTCTCGTTCCCAGCGTATCAATTGGGTCGCATTCGCGACAATGACCTCCCCAGAAGTTAGGGATAGACTGCAGTTTATCATGACAGGTTCAACGGTTTCAAGAACAGAAAGATTGAGGAGACGTCCAACAATTTCATGCCTCTTGGTTGCTTCCATTTTCTTAGCAGGGTCTGATAAGAAACCAAGAATGAGCCGAATCAGTCCTTTTCCAATTGAACTCTCATTTGGATTCACCTGCTTGAGACTAATTCCACCATCAATTGTTGCTTCCACCCTCTCAACACACTCAGAGATGTTCCGAACACCAACCTTCTTATAAACTTCCAACAACCTTGTCCGAGGCAACGAAAGTGAGCTTTTTTTAGGGTACCACACAAAAATTGGATGAGGAGACACTTGCTCAAACAAATCCTTTAGTTGAAGATCATCAGCAATAAAAATGTCACGTTTATCAAATAAAAAAACTTCATCTGATTCAGAAATTGCAGGCACCTTGGCAATGGCATCAGTAAAAGCACCCTCAGTTTTTAAATTAAAATGTGCAGCAACATATGTCCAAAACATAAAGCACTTGTCACTAGATACTCCATCTTGACTACTTTCCCAACTTTTCCACAATTGGCAGTAATCGTCAACTGAAGGTTTTGATCTTACTTCAAAAGCTTTGGAAAAGAAATCGAGTAAATCTCGTTCATAGTACCTCTCAAGAACTGTCAACTGCAAACCAAAAAGATCTTTCGTGTCGAAACGTACACACTTTTCTGGGTTGGTCCACTTTCCATTGTCATCTCCAATAGGTACCCAAATCCTTTTAGCAGCTTCTGTGTTTGGCTTCCAATTGAATTTGTTTAAATAAGTATACATTCGTACGATAGTCGAGAACTCATCGTGAAAGCTTAGAAAACTTGACACCAGTTGACATCCTTGGTCCAAATTAACTATCACCCCTAGTTCTTTGAGCTCATTTTTATACGAAGAGATGTCAAAATCGTAAAATTCATTGTCAATAAAAGGCCCATCAGTCGGATTCAGATAAGAATCCCACTCCTCAGGAATGAAGAGCAAACTCTCTTGTGGAGATCTATAACCATAAGTGGTCTTCAACCATTTCCCTGAGACCTTTCTAGAAAAATCGTCTGGAAAGGAACAATTCTTCTCCATCATAGTTCGCATGCACTTCAAAAGTGAAAGAATGCTTACCGAAGTAATTTTCATAGGATCTTGTGGAAGGCAAAGCCCAGCAACAACCATATGAGCACCATCTTTAAAGTCGATAATAACTCCCATCTTCTTTAACTCTTGTTTGTATTCATGAATATGGTTCCCATAGTAGTTCTCATTGTCATCAATAAAAGGAAGGAGCGCAATTGCAGATATAGATTTCCAATTTGGACCATACAATATGCAATCTTTAGGAGACCTGTGATCTCCGAGTCGAGTACGCAACCACTTCAGCTCAGATATGCACTTCTTAAGATCCGAAGGAAACTTTTGAGTTGATTTTTTAAGATGCTCGTAACTTGAAAGAAAAGACATTCCATTTTCCTTTGTTAATGAGTTTGCAATGGCTCTTTGCCTAAACACTTGAGAAAATGCCTTGACTGCTTCATCAAAATCAACCACCACTCCCAAGTTTTCCAATTCCCCCTTGAAAGACAAGATGCGGCTACTATAGAAGTCACAATCAACTACGGGGAAACAAGTAAAAACCTGCAGAATGCAACCCCATGAAGGGTCCGACAAGTAACACTCACCAGGAGATTTGTAGCCTAGGTTTGTCTTGACGCATTTCACACTTTTGATGGTATTAACAAGAACACAAGCTGAAGAACTCCGCCCCACCATACAGTTAAGAATCAACATAAATGCCTCAGCTCCAAGGCAAGTTAACTGAGAAGGTGGCTTTAAGTTGTCCACGACAAGTTGAGAAACATCTTGGGAGTCGACCACCACACCAAGCAATTTAAGCTCTTCCCTGAATAAAGCTATTTCATTACCATAGAAATTCTCGTCTATAAAAGGGATGTTGCTCAAAAGAGAAGCCGTCTTTAAATCTTTTGTATATAATACCGATCCAACTGGCGAAGAATAACCATGGCGTGTCTTAAGCCATGCCCCTCCTCTCATGCTTGCAATAAATCTTTCAAATTCATAATGATTCTTTATAATTCTAATGAATTTCAAAATGGAGAAGACATTTTCTCTGGATAAACTTGATAAAGTCGCCACTGACATGAGGTGATCCCCAATAAATTTCAAGGCTTCACCATACTCAAACATGACACCGATAGTCTTGAGCTCCTCAGAATAGCCTTTTAACCCATTACCATAGAATCCGTGATCAATCAGCGGGATATCTACCAGGACAGACCCATTTTTCAAAATACTTGCACATGAGGAAGAGAGATCAAAAGATTGTGATGGTGGTCTATAACCAGAAGATCCATTCAGAGTAGTCCTTAACCAACAACCTTTCTTTATGCATTCCAAAACCTTAGAGGGAATGGGATCACGCCTCTTCTTCAAGCTACGAATCCAATCCAATAACAAAAGCACATTCTGCATTGTAAGTGGGGATGAAAAAACAGAAATTTCTACATTAGGGGGAGTTAATAATGGGATATCAGAAGCACCTATGTGAGTCATTAGAAATTTTATGAGATGCGCTCTAGTTATAGATTCCCCAGCAAAATTAACTGGGCGGATGTAAGAAGCTCCCAACTCAATATAGCCATAATTTTGCCAAGGATTTGAATCAAGCAATTCTGCCCATTTGCTACCATCTGCTGGGATGAGAAGCCCTCGCCAATTTTCCACAATATCTCCGTATTTGTCTATTACCGGCATAACACTGCATAGAGATTCAATCTCCTCATTTGTCATATACTTTTTTGTTGCTGATAGACATAGAAAGTGAACACAAGAAATGATGTGTCGTGCATTATTGCCAAGTGAATCTACAAGAAGTTTTGCAAATTCAAATACGCTAATGGTCACAACTTTAGCTTGGTCCCGAAGCCATTGCAACATTTCCTGCCTATAACATGATCTGATATACATTTGCGTGCTTTCTGGCATAAAAAAACAGTTGGAAACAAATCTGAATTCCATGTTTGATTTATTAAGCCAAGATAGATGGTCATGATGAGCAAGGTGCACCTTCCTTTCATTTAAACTGCACAAGGAAACATTCCCATCAACACCAACATATCTTATAAGTGGAACGTACTTCATACTTGAAACATGAAATTTTGAGCTCCAATTTTCTGCTAGAAATTGTAGAAGCTCCAAATAGACACCTTCAGATACTCCCATCACAATGTTAGTCCCCTGCAGGCACTTCACATACCATTCATCATCAACTTGTTGCACACCAAGGAAACTAAGAACCTCATCATACTCCTTTGTATCCAACGATGAGCTTAAAATGTATTTTCCATGTGATGCTAGATTAAGCAAGCCCACCCCTTGAGTATGCGCCTTCATCAAAACGTCCCAAAATGAAGGCATAATTCTACCGACTTCACATGGTCTGTGGAAAAACCTCTGCTTCAAGAATGAATGACTTGGAACGATATTCTCTAGGAGCAACTTTTCCTTGATAAGATCCCTCACAACATTAAACTTATCATAGGAAGAAGAAATGACGGGCAAGAAGTTGAACATATGAGCCAAAGAAGTCAAGGGGGCTCCATCAGTAGTTTTTACCAATGAGACAAAAGCATGGACAAAAGCAGTGGGAACACAATCAAGAATGCCTTGATTCCATTTGTTGTCTTGGAGAATGGTTTCCCTAGACGATGATAATACGAAGTCTGCCTGAATTATGAACGGAAAGTTGGTTACCATCTCAGTGGGAAGGAAAGCGTAAACACCAGGTGACTTTAGTCCTCGACCGAGACGCTCTCCGTTCGGAAAAGCCAATGTTATGACCAGCTCCTCAACTCCCATCCTCCGCTCAACTCTGTTTTGTTCCTTGACTGGAAACTTCTGCTTCCACATGTAGTAGGAGCATTCTGTGTCAACTTTTTCCTCAGAACACAGATGAAGAGTGTAGGACTCAGCATCAATGTTCTTCCTTGTCACGAAGTTGGTCTCACTGGAAATAGAAATAGAATTAACAGTATTCGACTTCGGATCCTCGTTCACTTCCTTAACGGACAGTTGCTTGATCTTTGATAGGAACAACAGAAGCTCGGGGTGGATGCTCGAAAGCTGCTGCTTCACAGGTTTGATCTTGTCCGACTTCAAGGGCAGCACAATTGTGGTTGTGGGCAGTACAGAATGTTGGCCATACAATTCCTTTATGTTGGAAAGAATAGGATTCTGCTCAACCCACTCAGGAACAACGAACCCAACCCCACAATCTGGACAAGGCTCTTCATTGAACCGAATTTGATATCCATTACTGAATATGTAAGGCTGAGAAGTAATCAAGAAAACACTCTTGAATCCAATTCCTGTACATTTCGGACATAGAGCCATCATAAACATAATTAATATCAATAAGATGATAAAAAATGATATACACAAAAAAAACGTGTAATTATATCCCGAACTTTTAACTTCACATTACTTATAATACAAAAATAGAACATATTACCACAATGTTTTCAAAATTAAGCCTATTTTATTTGTTTGTTATCAGCTTTTTGCACTTATTATAAAAAATTCTGCACGCACGTCTTCTAGTGAATGTTTACGTCTGTGTTTGTTTTGTTTTTAGAAACAATGACGAAATGAAACAACTTAGGGGATCCTTCTAAAATTGTCTTTTTCAATTGTATGAGTAAAAAAAATGAATGGTTCAAGTTTGGATTTCACAGTATCCGATTATAAGAGAGAATGAAGTGTTAAAATTTGAGAATCATAAAAAATCAAATAAAAAATAAAAAAAAAATCAAATTCTTTTTTAGGAAAAATACTCTAAAATCTAGAGAAAGGTTAAAAAGACAGAAAGGATGAGTTCTTTTTTATCTTTTATAATGGTGTAATTGTTGGAGGTGATTGAAAATGTAAAATTTATATATACGTACGATAAACAAAAAAAAAAGATAGGTGGAAGGAAGGTTAAAAAGAAAAGAAAAAAAAAAAGTGAAAAAGTGAAAAGAAAGGAAATGAAGGAAGGGAAAGAGATGGGGGGGTTAAATTAGACCTTTCTCGCCAATGTAACCGTGCTCCCGGTTGTTCTTCTTGGTGGAGCGGCCGACACTGCAAATGGAGTCTATGTTCTTAGAGGAAAAGCCAAGCTCGTTGTTGAAAACAAGTAGCGTGGCAGCAGCTCCGGTGCCGGTCACGTCTCGCGACGTTAGAATGAAGTGGAGAGACGGTTTGAGGGATGCGGAATATTGGTTATCTTCGGCATTCTGAATGAATGTAATGAGACAATATTAATGCATTCAAAATATATATAGTGTATATATGATGATAAAGAATATATAGTTCATATACATACCTGAATGAGCTCCATGAGAAAGTGAACATCCTTGGTGTAAAGCTCCGCAGAGAGGTTCCTAACGGCCTGATGGAGATCCTCCGTGAGCGGGTTCGGAGCTCCTCCGATACAGTACTTGATTCGCCTTATCTCCTCAATGTGCTCTTTAGGACTAACCATTTTTGCTGTAACTAATAATGCAAATTCACACCACACAATTACAATATCTCTATTTATTATTATAACCAAACCAAACCAAGAGTTTCAAAACTTGGGAACCAAGAAAAGCATACAAAAAGGCGTACGTACGGATTCAATTGTATGGAAGACCCACAAGCCTTTGGCGCCCTAATTACTTTATTCTTCTTTCCCTATATTTATTATTATACCTAATCAAATCCCCCTATTTAACCCTGCTTTTTTAAACTATACCCCTCGCCTCAAATTATTCTTCTTTTTTCCCCAACTTTACTTTTATCAATTATCACTACCAGTACCATACAAATATAATAATAATCAACTTTTTTATATATCCTAACGCCCAACACTCCCTTCAATTATTTTTAATCTTCTTATCATTTCTTTTCTTTTTTAATTTCCTTTGGAATATGCCAAACATTAATTATAATGGAATGTATCTAAAATTCTGTTTTCCAAATCTTTCTCTTACTATATAACAAAATTGAAATTAGTTAAGGTTTGAAATCCCTCAAAGTCTTGAGGTCCCGCTATGGCGGGCTTTCCAACACCAACCCAGTCAAAAGTGTTTTTCTTTTCTACTGTACTTTTTTAATAATTCAAAACAACTTTATGAAATATAACAAAATTGTTGTACAATCTATTGGTTTTTTAACAATCACTTACTTTAAAGTTTGTTATATTGTTATTCTTTTTTAGATAAAGTTTGTTATATTATTATTTTTTTAGATAAAGTTTGTTATTTAATAAAGAAGAACAACAATGAGAGCAAACCAAGAATGGATACCTACTCTTATTTATATGTGTATTATTATTAGGGAAATTGTATTGGTTACTCTAATTTTATAAAATAATTAGATCTAAACAAATTTGAGAATATTTTAGTCAAATATATAATATAAATAATACTATCGTACTGTATTATGTATTAATTATTCAATATAAAAAAGTATTACTTTACCACGTATATTTGATTATAATTGCTAAAAAAAATTCAAATTTGCTTAGTGTTGTAAATATTTTATCAATTTGGTCTATTCCAGCAAAAATCTCTTAAGAATACTACTCCTCTCAAATAAATAATAGTCAAATACTAATTCTAGAAATCGTAAACTTGGTATTATATCATTGATGGAATACACATTCATAATTTCATACCATTTTTCTCATCACTATTTTTTTTATACACCATCCTAGGGGTGAACATGGGTTGGGTTGGGGTGATTTTCAACCTAACCAAAAAATTTGGGTTGGTCGATTCTTCAACCCGACACAACCCAACCCAACCCTTTATTTTCAGGTTGGGTTGGGTTATCGGGTTCATAGATTTGCATCTAACGTCCCTTTTTCAATTCATATAAACGTAAAATAAACATTAACATAAATAGATACTTGTTGCAAATGCGAAACTCAAACTTATCTAACTTCGAAACCTCATCGATAGGTTGAAAGTTTTAAAAATGTTAAAAAATAAAAATATATAATAATAATAATTAAATAAAATAAATATACATATAATATAATATAATATAAATAATATAATAATATAATAATTATGTTATAAGTAAAAGATAATTTGCGCTGTATAGCAATTTTCCTACTCTGCATTAGAATTATATTGATGGAGTCTATCAGACACTATTGATGGAGTCTATCAATCTGATTTTGATAGATTTGCAAATATTTTCAAAA
>JBBMEF010000003.1:11807309-11818320 GCA_037832685.1 Sicyos baderoa
GTTCATAAAACAAGGGAACTAGTTGGAATTTGATAGATCTAATATGAGTAGAAACCTCCATTAATCCATAGAAAATGCTATAAATTTTCATTTCATGGATGATACAAATAAGATGAATCAAATAATATCGATTTTCACGATCAAATTTCCATCTTCTGATTCACTGCCAACACAATCAAATCGAAAAACGACTCATTTTATTGCAATTTATTTTGGTATTTTCCATTTGGAATATGCGACGACACGCCTCTGAAGATCATTGGTTGAAATTGGAGAAAAAGGTGTCGATTATTTTCTGTTTCTCTTTTGGCACCTAAATCGTTCCTTCCGTATCATGATAATAAGTTATTCTTCTCCTCCATTACTGAGATTTCGGATCAATCCTTTACTTTTGGTATTTAATTTTCAGTTTTTCTCGAATGATCGATGCCCTAATAGCTTAAAATGGTGGCGAGAATGTTGGGTTTCATCTTCAAACGCTCTCCAATTCCGCAAATATCCAGGTGCGCTGTTCTTGTAGTTCACATTTCTTGTTTCCCTTTTGCTTTTGCTTGTTTTTCGCTTCTGGGTTTTGTTTACGAACATGGAATTCATCACCTTACATTTGTACAAAGACATGTTTCTGGCTTCTTTGATTTTTTTTTTTTTTTCTTTTTCTTTCCATTGAATGTATCCCTTGTTAACCTAGTAATCAAGATGGTTTTAGAGAACGGAAAAGTTAATGAGTTTAATTCATAGCGTTAAATATCGGTAATGTTTCGGACTCAATGTTGGCGCTTCGTCTTGAGGCACGGATAAAAAGGCCTGCCAAAGGGAATTATGCCTTGAGAGTTTTTTGTATTTATTTAAAATCTAAGTTAAATAGTAATGTTTTATTCATTTTTCTCTATTTTTAAATTTTAAATTTTAAATTCAATCAAACAATAACTTCAAAATTTTGTTAAAAAAACCAATTAAAACTGAATCGCCAATTTACTTCTGTGTACTCTCTAATTATCCTCAATGAAGGAGGAGATATGGACGAATACGTATCTAGTGACCATAAGTTTGATCTTTAAGACTTTAGATTTTTATTTGGAATTACTATTTTAATGTTTCATGTTTTATATGATGACTGTGAAAATTTCAATACTGAAAGAGATTATGTTGGTTGATATAATTAAATTTACCCCAATCCATCGGGTTAGGCTTTTGGATTGATTGGTGGTTTGACATAATTCAACATGGTATCAGAGCCCATAAAATGAGTATTCCACATTGATAAGGTGAGAATATCAACAAGTGTTTATCAGGTAGGTGAACTACTTCTCTCATTACCAATTGGTTGAGAATGCTCGTATTTACAAATTTCAATACTAAAAGAGATTAATATATATTTTTTTGTGTGTGTACATATATTTTTTGTTTTTTCTAGATGTCCCCGCCTTTGGCTCCATAGTGTCAACACACTGAATATTACCTTCTAAATTTTGTAGTGTGCAATCTGTTCCAGGAGAATAGTCAATGCGCTCAGCTGGCCGGACACTCATGAATGTAAGAATGGGTCTTACTTTTTTCTTTTCTTTTTGTGAAAGGTAGCAGTGACAGTTATGTTACTTTCCCTTTGTTTTCTTCATTACCAAATTTTATCTTTAAAAAACCAATTGTCATTGATGATGATCTCTGATCAAGGGTTGATTGCAGCAGTTCCATAAAGCCATTGAAAGAAGGGGTGGATAAATCCTGGTAAGCAGTTTGAGCTTATTCATGATCCTTGTGGGGCTTAGCTTTGATATTATAGCTGTAGCAGATATGTCTGAATTGTTAGCCATAGGGGGCCTTTTAACTTCTGGATGAGAACTATAAAGTTTAATCAAATGGAAGTCTGAATTTGGCCTTATAAACTGATTGATGCATCTTGGAATTTGTTTGCTATGCATTTCTTTTCTGTCATGTTTCACTTGTTTGTGCATCGAAGTTCTAAGAAAATCTCCCGTCACCGTGCTGTCGTCTTCATTGCCATCTAAATTAAAAACATTATTGGGTATTGAAGATGACTCTTGGTAGTTCTTAACCCTGAGTGTGTGGCTGGAAAGGAAAATCTAGTTATCTCATCTGGTGGTATCTTGGTGTAAAATCTAGTATATTCTGTAAAAAGTATTTTCTTCACTTTAGATGAACTATTCGATTCGATCGGATCATGTCTCGTAGTCATAAGCGTAGTAGTAAGCAGTACCATTTAAGAGTTCACTTGTCATTTCTTGTATGATGAGAGGACAAAAGAATTCAAGGTTGTATTTATTTTTTTGTTTTCTTTTAGGGGGAGGGGGGGGTTTCCAATATAATTTTTCCTTATTCCTGAATGGCTTAACCCAGATGACTTCCGGATGCAACTGGTTCCACTGGAGCAATGACCACTACCTTTTGCCCTCGGATGAGCCCGACCATTTCTCGTTGCCTTCCCCGATTCCTGAATGGCCTCAAGGTATATGATTTTCAAATGAATTTGAGTTACAAACTATTGCCTTCTGTTCAATTTTTGTTACATTCTTTTTTTATACTTCTCATTGTATTTGAAGCAATGTTTGTTTGCTTCTGATTTAATTTAACTTGTAGCTTTATTAGATAAGGAGTATTTTTTTTTTTTTTATACTTCTCATTATATATATATATTGCTTTCTGTTTAGTTATATTAAATCACCAATCAACTCAAAAACTTAAGCGGATGTATTGGAGGAAATTTAATTATATCAATCAACACCCTCTCTCACTTGTGGGCTTAGAAATTTGAGAAGTGCCCTACAAGTGAAATTTAATTTTAATTGGGGAGGAAACAACTCGGCAGGGATTCGAACTCAAGACCTCCTACTCTGATACTATGTTGAGTTATGTTAAATCACCAAACAATCCAGCTTAAGCTGATGGGTTGGGGTAAATTTAATTATATCAATCAACACTATCCATTTCAAGCTCGAAGGAAGAAATAGAATTTTTGGAAGGAAACTCTGTCATTTAGTCAACAATCATCGCATAGAGAAAAGATGTCTGTATTTACTATTTGGAACTGGATTATTTTATTGCCACTAAAAGCGATAAGAGAATGGGAAGTATTAGAATCAATTTTCATTAGGGGAAAATCTTGAAAAAAAAATGAAAATCTGTGTGGTAATCTTTGACATGGAAATATTTGTTAATGTTCATTGATATAATCGAATCATGTAGAAAAAAAAGTATGCTCTTAATGATAGTTACAATTATTTGTACAAATATTGATCCTCCTTCAATGGAACTTGGTGCATGACTTTCTAGGTGGAGGTTTTGCTTCTGGAATAGCAAGTCTTGGGGAAATAGAGGTTCTGAAAATCACCCAATTTGTTTCCATTTGGGGCTGCAGTCTAACGCGCCGAGAAAATAACGGCGTCACGTTTTACAGACCGTTAAGAATACCTGTAGGGTTCCACTGCCTTGGTCACTATTGTCAACCTAATGACCAACCCCTACATGGCTATCTTCTTGTGGCTAGAGAAGTAGATTCTTATTTTCAGGAAAGTAATCATATTAGCAACATTGTTAAATTGCCAGCCCTTGTGGAACCCCTTGATTATGCATTGATATGGAGTCCAGATGATGGGAGTGAAGAGAAGTACAATGAATGTGCCTATATTTGGCTACCTCAACCACCTGATGGTTATAAATCAATGGGTTATTTTGTTACTAACAAGCTAAAAAAGCCCGAATTGGGTGAAGTAAGGTGCGTTCGAGCTGATTTAACTGATAGATGCGAAACTTATCGCTTATTGCTTAATATCAGTTTCAAATGTACTGACTTTCTAGTACAAATTTGGAGTACGAGAGCATGTCACCGGGGGATGCTTGGTAGGGGGGTTCCCGTAGGAACATTTTATTGCGGTAGTTACAAAGTCACTGATAAAGAGCTTCCGATTGCGTGCTTAAAAAACCTGGATTCTACACTACCTACCATGCCGAACCTCGATCAGATTCGCGCTCTTATCAACCATTATGGACCCACTTTCTTCTTTCATCCCAAAGAAGCCTACCTGCCATCTTCTGTTTCGTGGTTTTTCGAAAATGGAGTGCTATTACACCGAGATGGTATGTTATCTGGGGAGGCCATACATGTTTGTGGCACAAATTTGCCAGGCGGTCGGAGAAACGATACGGTATGTTGGATGAATTTGCCTGCTGATGGTTGTAAAGACGAGATCATATATGGAAACCTGGAAAGCGCCAAACTTTACGTACACGTGAAGCCAGCTCTGGGCGGGACATTTACGGATATCGTTTTGTGGATTTTCTGTCCCTTCAATGGACCAGCAACTCTTAAACTTGGTATCATGAGTATTAGGCTTGGGAAAATTGGACAACATCTAGGGGATTGGGAGCATATCACTCTCAGGATCTGCAACTTTACTGGAGAACTTTGTAGCATTTACTTCTCCCAGCACAGTGGTGGTGAATGGGTGGAAGCCTACAATTTGGAATTCATACAAGGGAACAAAGCCATAGTTTACTCCTCAAAGAGTGGACATGCTAGCTACCCTCATCCCGGGGTCTACATTCAAGGCTCTTCGAAGCTCGGGATTGGGATAAGGAATGACTGCGCACGCAGTCATCTTTTCATAGATTCGAGCACCCTTTACGAAATAGTTGCAGCAGAGTACTTGAGAGGCAATGACATTGTGGAGCCTTGTTGGTTGCAGTTCATGAGAGAATGGGGTCCAACTATCATCTACAGCTCGAGAACGAAGCTCGATAAAATGATCAATCTTCTTCCGTTGAAAATTCGGGTTCCGGTCGCAAATATACTCGGGAAGTTACCTGGGGAGTTGTTTGGAGAGGGTGGTCCAACTGGGCCAAAGGAGAAGAACAATTGGGAAGGAGATGAGAGAGGCTAACATGTTGCTGTGTGCATTCTACATTTGTTTTCTCTTCTGGAAATGAGGGTAACCACACCCGTCCTCGTCCCTAGGCCAGACATTGGGAGACATCGAAAGAATGGGGACACGCGAAGTGTTTCAATGTTCATTCTACATTTGTTTGCTGCTATTGTGGGGTGAAAATGCTTTGGTTTTTGCTTGCTCTATTGATTGTTTGCATTGGCAGCTTGAGATATTCATATGATATAGAAGGGAGTGCTTTGCTGAAGCAGATTTGTTATTTTAGACAGTGATAAAAGAAATTGATGGGGGGATGGATTCAGTATTTAGAATATAAACTAATTTCTAATGGAATTCTTTCTTTTTTATTTATTTATTTATTATATAATTTTGGTAACTTGTAGTTGGCAAACATTTTATACCAAATAGGGAAAGAAGGGCATACCAAAAATAACTAGTTGAGAAATAATACTAACACTAATGTTATAATATCATTTTGTTCCATATTTGGTCACTGCAAGGTAGAATTAACTTTCTTTGTTGTTTAAGTGAAAAAAAAATTAGGTCCAAAAAAAAAAATTAAAACAAATAAAAAATAATTTCATTTTCAATATTATTCCTTAAATTTTGTAACTTGTATATTGAATTTTAGTTCTTAGCCATTTGAGTTTTATATTTTAACAGAGTATACGAGTTATTATTTTAATACGTGTAATTTGACTGTAAATGAAAGGTAATGAGATTAAATAGATAAATATTGATTAGGCTAATATTCGATCGCCAAATAATAGAAAACTAAAATGTACAAAAAAAAAGAAAAATAGAAAACTAAAGATTATATTGGAAGGATTTTGAATTGTCGTTCGAAAATTGTCGAATATATATACTTTAAATGAAATAGACACAGTCCCTATGATTTAATAATCATAAAATTATAGTTTAATAATAAAATAAAATAAAAACTAGATGAATTATATCATGGTCACAACTTTCATCATAAAAATAAGTATACGTCTTTTTATCCATTTATATCTTAAAAAAGTAAGATGCTGTATGAGTTAATGGCACAAAAAATATAGAATAGATGAATAATAGTTTTATTATTTTATTATAAACGAGTTCAACTTGAACGTCACAGATTCGATCTCGAAAATTAATATTTGTCTTCTCTAATCATCATGAAATAGTTCAATTAGTTATAGAAGACTTTGTAGTATATAAGGTGATTGATTCAAATTCCATGATGACCACTTACCTATAAATTAATTTCAAATTAATACCTACCAATTTTCTTGACATCAAAATGTTGTAGGGTCAGGCGGTATGTCTAGTGACATTAGTTGAGATAAGCTTGTGCACGTAAGCTGGCCCAGTCACGGACATTAAATAGGAAGACAAAAAAAAAAAAAAAAAAAAAAAAAAAACTTTTCTTTGAAGAAAAAAGGATCGATTTTATTGAGAAAGCGGCGACGGAAGGAGCGAAGAACCCCAAAGGTGAAAGTTATGGCGAGAAGGTTAATTTCCACAATGAAGCGTTCTTCAACTCCAGACGCTTCCAGGTGCGCCTTTCTTCCGATTCCGATTTCTCGTTTTTCTTTTCTTCTTCTTTTGCTTTTGTTATGCGATTCCATTTCTCAGCTACTGTGTAGCCCACAGACTTCAGTTCATCATGTAATCGGTCGCCCGCATTCTTAGAATTAGGTTTATCTGTATCTGGATTCTTCATCTTTTCTTCTTTTTTGACCCTATAACACCCTTAATTTCCGTTTTCTGCTTCTTTATACCTTACAACTGTTTTATTTGGTTTCTTATAGCCTTGGTTTTCAATGGATTTTTCAAATTCATTCAAGGATAATGAATTACGCCTCATTTTGGGACATTCTTTTGATTAAAAAAACCAAGTTTTTTTTTTTTTTTTTTTTTTTTTTTTTTTCTAGCTAAAAACAAATGAAAAAGATAAAGACCCGATTACCATTTTGTTTTTAGTTTTTGAAATTTAAGCCTACAACAATTATCTTACCATAGGTTTTTTCTTACTTGGACATCTACATCTTACCTATATTTAAGAAACAAACAAAATTTGGAAACAAAAAAAGTACTTCCAAAAGCTTGTTTTTATTTTTGAAATATGGTTAGTATTTACATACTTTCTTTAGGAAATATGGATACATAGTAGGAAAGATAGAGTACATTGTAGGAAATTTGAGTGTAAGCTTAAATTTCAAAAACCAAAAAACGAAATGGTTATCAAACGGGGGCCTAAACTTTGGATTTTACTTTTAGAAGATTGTTCATTGACATCAATTGACGGTTTTTTCTAATGAATGAAATGAAACTCGATGATCTCTGATTAAGATTTGGTTGCAGCAGTTCCATAATAAAGCCAGCGGAGGAAGGGGCGAGTAAATCGTGGAGCCGCAAAGCATTCTCCTTTGTACTTTTTACTGTTACTGGTGGTGTAGCCTTGAGTGCTTTAGATGACCTCGCCATTTATCATAGCTGTAGCAGGTATGTCTGACTTGAAGGTTGAAGCAGTGGAAATCTGAATTTGGAAAAATTAAACTCTGATGTATCTTAGGATTGTTACTTATGCACTTGCTTGTTGTCATGGACTCGTGTGTCACTGTGTTGTTTTCTTCATAGCAATCTAACTCGAAGTTACCAAATCTTGGTGGTTCTCAACCTTTAAAATTGGCTGTGGTTCTATGTTACTTAAGTCCTTGTATTTTTTAAATCAAGCCTTCTTATCACTTCAAATTATAAACCATCGTGCAATGGCCTAGTGATCAAGAGGACTTCGGGATATGATGGGTTCAATCCATGGTGGCCAACTACTTAGGAATTAATTTTCCATTGGTTTCCTTGACATCCAAATGTTGCAGGGTCAAGTGGTATATCCCATGACACTAGTCGAGGTGCGCGCAAACTGGCCCAGACAATCACGGTTATAAAAAAAACCGAAGCTCTCGTATTAGAATTCAGTGATGTTGACATAATTGTTATCGAAAAAGTTAGTTGTTAGCATTTCTTTTTTTATGAGGGGACAAGAAAATATAATAATTCTTTTTGTTTGGGTTTCGTTTAGTTTTTGCTATACATTATTTTGCTTGCTCTGTTTCTGTTGGGAGGCATTAGATTTTTGTTATTGGCTCAGACTCCCAGTGGCACAGATTTATTAGTTTTCTGGATGAAAGTGTGCAAACAGATGATAGATCTTCAAGGGCTTTTAGTGGATGCATTTTCTTTGATTTTGGAAACCTAACCTGACTCCTCCTTACCATGAGTTCCCACCATCACATTTATTCAAAATAACATTACTCTCCATCAGAAGCCTCCATCTTGCATTGTGCTTTTAATAAATCGAGTTTTTCGTCACATGGATGAATGTTTCTCCATCTTAGGTGTGGAATTTGTGATGATTTTTCTTTGCAGTTGGTTGATGGAATAAGAGCTATTTAATTTTATTATTTTGCAGCAAAGCCATAGATAAAGCCAAAAATAATCAAGCAATTAGAGATGCTATTGGAGAACCTATTGTTAAAGGCCCATGGTACAATGCTTCACTTGCTGTAGCTCATAAGAGACATTCTCTATCCTGCACGTTTCCAGTATCCGGACCGCAAGGCACAGGGATCCTCCAATTGAAGGCAGTTCGTAATGGAGGTTGAGATACTTTTCCTTTCATCTGCTCTACATTTTAGTTTGTTATTTCAAGTCTTGGTTTCAATAGAAAATTAGTAATGGTCTAATGGATCAACCAGTTTTTCTCTTTTCTATAATTTTTTGTTAGATCTCAGGTTAAATCTTCCTTTTGACTTATCTCATTGCTTTATATCAAAAATGATATGATACAAGGAAATTTTCATTAGAAAAAAAATTGTGCACAGAAATCCTATTGTGAAATTGGACCAAGTTACTTGCACCTTTGGTTGTTAAGGTAACCTTAGAAACCTACAACATTGTGGAACTTGTTTCTTGTTTCGACCTTTTCTTTTTCGTTGCAATCAAACTTAGCTTGATTTTTTGGAAAAGGACTTTCTGGGAATCTGGATTAGTGAATTTGATGTAAAATAGGAAGATTCTGAGGGTATTTGGTATTGAATTTTCTTTTTTCTCTGAAGTTTTCAAACGGTCTTTCATTTCTTGGTACCTGCAGGAAGGACACTACATAGTTCCATTAAATTAGTTGAAATGTGCTTAAGTTAGATCCTTAGAATATTGATACTTTAGATTTTAACTTTTGCTTCAATATATTCAAAACTGAAAATCTTGTTGTATTTTGTTTTTATTTTTACCTGAATTATCTCCCTCTTTCAATTCTTTACTATCTTGTTATACATGACTTTGGTTCCTTGAGAGGGAGAAAAGTTAACATTATCTTTTTTTCTTAATAGTTTTTTTTAATTATAATACTAAGTTGGAATATCTGAACAGAGGACTCCTGGATTTCTTTTCTCCGGCCACGCGACTGGGACATTCTAATGATGGATGCTCTCGTACATGTTCCTACAAACGAAGCTAAACAGCAAACATTCCGAATCAATCTCACCGAGAAGTTTACTCCTACTGCTTGTGTTGCATGCACTGATTGTCAGCCTTCAGACACAGAGACGAGATGAAGTCCGCTCGTAAGTTTATCGACATAATATTGAGTTGAAAGTTATCAGTTTCTTATGAGTTTTCTGTCCCAACATGATTTCGAACTAACGGAAGGGTCGAAATATTCGTTATCCCCATCAAAATAATATTTTTTTCTGGACTGCTTGGTCCAAATGCACTTGAGGTTGCCATGGTGAAACCAACTTAGAGTTTTATTATGGTTGTCCTGTAACCCAAGTTTTAAAAGAAACAATAGTAATTATTCACTTGATTTTTGTTTTCATTTGTTTGTTTGTTTAGGTGGGGGTGGTTTTGCCTGCCATCAACCTTTGATATTTTTCTTTTGATATCCGTGAATTAAGGCCAACGTATGCTTACTTCGACAATTATTTTATAAGAATAGCCGAAGTGTGCAGACTCAATGCTATATAAAGTTATACTCAAGACAAAAGAACATCAATAAGGAAGACAATAGAAAATTCACATATGAACTCATAATATTACACCCCAATGGTATTTCTATTAGAGCTTTGAAGTTGAAACCAAATCCAAAATGACAGTTTTAAGAATGAAACATTTTAATCTCTAAAACCAAAAAGAGCAGTACAACAAGAACAAGCAGCATCACACCCCATTGCCATAGCTTGGGAATTTGATGAACTGATCTGTTATTTTGATGTGATTTTGATTCCATATCTCCAAAGAAGAAGCTAACTCCTGGACTTCCCATTTTGACCTCACTTCCATTTAAAGTTGAATTGTTCACACCCTGAATGTTGCTATTTACAAAAATGTTATAGCAACCATTGTGCAATTTACCTTCACATCCATGGCTGACTGACATTGAAGCTCCAATGTTTCTGCCTCCCAACTTCATTTGCTCGAATGCCCCGTCCTCGTCCCCCGCCACCATCTTTCCTTCGCTTCTATTACCTTGACACTGCATCGTACACTTCAAAGTTGATGTTTGATGTTAAATATTTGACACTCCTACCTAAAAGTCTCTTGTTTGTGCTTCCTTACTTGTGTAATGGGTTTTCTTTATCTCTCACTTTTCATCTTTCAAAAGCAGCTTATAGCCTTCACATTCAACCAACCTTTGAATTTGGTTCTTCATATATTTATAGAGTATGGTAATCTTTAAATCAACTTTTGCATCATTTTATGAAAATATCCACCACGAATGAGTTTGACAGTGAAATAATCATGCAAGTAATGAATAATAAAGTATATTATTATTATTATTATAACTGAGATTACATCAATTGAGTGAAGGGATTCGAACTCATGACGTTTTGGTCATTGGATATACACTAATGTTGTTGAGCAAGTGCTCAGTTGGCAATAATAAAGTATATTATTGAATATAGTAAATCTGCGTTATATAATCATGGAAAATTGTACTGGATAGTTCAATTTTACAAAATAATTACAGATTTAGGCAAATTTGAAAAAAATTGCATCCATAGTCAAATATATAGTATAAATAATACTCATTATACTGTATTATGTATTAGTTATTCAGTATAAAAAGT
>JBBMEF010000003.1:11839861-11862322 GCA_037832685.1 Sicyos baderoa
TTTTGTAGATTTATTGATAATATTAAATTTTTAAACACGATAATATTAATTGTTAGTTTAGCGTACACATTTATTGTCTATACTTACAATGAAGATGAAAAATTTGATGTCAACATTAGTCATTGAGATTTTAATTTAGGGATATATCGTTATTGACGGATATTTCTATAAATAGTTTTTAAGTAAATATATTTAAATTAATAATTAACTTTTTTTTTTAAAAAAAAAAGTTTTACTTCCAAACCAAGATATATATTTTGTAACTACTACATACAATTATATATTGTATAAGTAAGACTATTTTTGTAATAAAAAAAAGTGAGACTATTTTCATGTTTTCTTACAATAATAGAAAAATAGCAGGTAGATTTCAATAATTATTAAAATAAATTATCAATAATCAATGATACATTATGATAATATGAATAATACAAAACATGTGCCATACATGAAACTTTTGCGAGTTTTTAAAGAAAAATAACAAACTCTAAATTTAAAAATGGTATGCATTTTTTAGATTATAAAATCGACCTATTTAACAATTTATCATAAAAGAGGAAAGTTATAAGAAAGGGAAGATCGTGTTAGGGATTTAATTTGATATCTTACTAGAAACATGATTTAAACCATCAAAATAAAAATTATTTAGGATCGATGGTGCCGTTGGTTATTTTGTTTGGTGTTAATCAATATTTGACTCTCATATTATTTGAAAGTAGTTGTGCTAGGATTTGTCGGTCCCCCTATCTCCAATTTGTACTAAAAAAAACCAATAAAATAAAAATTGAAAAAAAAAAGAAAAAGAAATAGCCCAATGAAATTTTGCTTGTTTATCATAGAGCCACAGTCTCTGCACAACTTGTTTAATGTTGAATTGAAGTAACCAATATTTACATGAATTTTCACAACCTTACATTATGTATATATCCTCACCAAAAATTAGGATATTTTCAGTATAGCTATTAGTGTTATGTTACAAAACTGATTTGGCTAAAAACACATCAGCAATCAGTATTTAACCTCATCAATGGCTCCAAAGAAAATCCTTATGAATTCTGCATCTGCACCTTGGGTACTTCTTGTTCTGCCATTGGAGCTGTGGAAACATTAGCTTCACAGAAGCCGTTTTCGTAGCTCGACAATCGATAGTCCGAAAGAACACTGAAAATCTGTGTGTCTACTAATTGCTGCAAAGTTCACAAGCCAAATCTATCAGATCATTGCCAGAAAAAAAAAAACCTCACTTTCAATTCTTTGGCTTCAAATATGAACCAAATCTTGAATATTCTAGGCTAAAACGAAGGCTCTGGCATCGTTCAGCCCCGGATTCTCGCAATAAATCGAGAACTCGACTACAGCCATCCCACCCAACTCATTTCAGAATACAGAATACAGAATGAAGCAGAGCCCCATGCACATTCTTATCTACCAATTACGTTGAATTCATAAAGCATTAACATAAACAAAGACCATATTACAGAAATCTATGAACACATTGTTGTGCCACAGGCACTCATAGAAGTTGAGTTGGATTTCTTTAATTGTTTTAGGCTATGTTTGGGAAGCATAAAATCAAAAAAGTAATCTCACATGTCCCAAAGGGGCAGCCTCGTTCGCAGATGCTTTCAGTCTCCAAAGTATGCTTCTTTAGAAGTCTCAGGTTCAAAATCCATAAGTGAGTTTAATTTTAAAATTCTTTTTTGTCTTCCGGTATCAGGTTCGAGCCTTGGGACCGGAACGGGTTCTCCCAAGTACACAATGGGGTGAAGTTCCAATTTTCGGTTATAAAAAAAACTGATCTCACATAGTCCAGTTGTTTGACCAAGAACTAGTACTTTACATGATTAACATGATTTGTTAGTATTAGTAAGCACTTGTTACTACAAAAACTTTTTTTTAATTACTATTTCCACCTTTAGAAAGTTCTTTCATTGATCTAACCCAGCAGAAAATAGTTGTAACATGATAAAAATAGATGAACGTGAGATTCAGCTAAGAAGCATATAACAGAAATGACTAAGAAATCAAGCCGAGAAGTGGAAATCACCTTAATAAATGGTCGGTCCTTACTAGCAAAGGAACCAATAAAGCTATCTTTAAGAAGTAAAGAAACCTGAAATCATAAAAACAAAAGAGCTAAGCTTCATAATCATCAGCTATGTTAGAAGCTGGTGGGTTATGGGATGCTCGAGACGGAAATTAAAGCGGAATGTAAGTTCTCTGACCCTGTCGTTATTTGATTGAACACTAGTTATGGAATGAGATCTAAGATTCGAACACAATGACTCCATGTATTTCCTCATGATATTCAAAAACTGGGTGGCATATTCAATCTGCAAATCAAAGTTATATCTGAGTGTTGAGCAGAAGCAGAAGGAATGGGAGTAGAAAAATAAATAAATTGTCAAGCCTGTTAGAAAACAACAATCAACAATAACCTGAGTTTCATTGCATCTATATACAGGATGCTTTTTGGCGAGTGAACTGCAATTCGCCAATTTAGCATGGACTGGGCCAAGTTCAGAGGCTAGTTCTTTGTGTCGTGGAAGTGTTGGCAAGGGGCATGTTTTCACCTGAATGAGCAGAAAATTGAAAACCAACGATGCTATTATCTTAAGGAGTAGGAAAGCCAAACGAAATGAGGGAAAAAAGTAAAGCAACATCAGAAAACAATAAGGTCATTCGAAAATCTGTTTGGGAAACAGTTTTCTGCATCTTTGAGCTGCTTTCAATAACTACGCACAAATAACTCGTAAAGGTTAACGATTTTGGCCATCCCAGACGTCTACGGCTAAATTGTTTCATAATTTTTAATGCTTAACAACTTGAGCTTCTTTTTATAATTTTGCCCCCATCTCAGTTGGGTCAATGTCTGGTATAGCTCTTGTTTTTCTTAAATAAGGGCAGAATAAAAATAGCCTTTAGAACCTGATTGATACATAACCATAGGGGGAAAAACAAAGGATTAGCAAAATTCCAGCTAACCTGATTCTTAAGCACATCAACAATAACTAGATTAGACAACTTCATCCTTGCATCAGTTGGTTTATTTAGTGTACCAACCTGCAAAATTATCAAAAGTGGAAGCCGTCACTAAAAAATCATCTGAATTTATTAACAGACTTTAACCTATTTGCTCAAACATCAAGATGAATGAACTTTCAACTTCTTTTTTAATGGGGAACTAAAGTTTAGGATCAATACATTTAAGAAATAATGCATTTTCCTTCCAAATCCTGGGCCGATGAAGGCTGGTTACTAACGTGGTCAGGTCGCTGGAGAATGCTGGTGCGTATAGGGACAAATCCGGATTCCAAATCCTGGGTTTGGGCGTAACAATAATGTTTTTCATTGATAAAATAAAAAAGTACTAACAAGAGAATTGCATATTGTTATTTTCAGTTTATGATATATCAAGATGGTTTTTTTGTTTGAAATAAATCTCTCTTTATTTTTCATAATGAGCTGCCTCTGATCGGCAACAAATTTAAGGTCCAGACTAAAAATAAAAGTTTTCATTTAAACGTGAGAAAGAATTTAGATAAAAGAAGTCAATTTTATACTCACAATAAAGGGAACAGGTGCATCAAGGAGATCAAACATTTTTCCTGGTAGAACCTGAAAATGATCGAAATGAGCATAGCATGAGAAGTAATAATTCAAGCAAGTTCTAGTTTTCCATTTACCACAATTGAATGTAAAATCAAGACGACTTAATAAAATAATAAACAAGTATTGCATTGCTCTTAGAAATTTGCAAGAATTGTGCAGCATATTTTAAAATGCTATCCATGCCTCTGTTTTGGATAACCATTTGGTTTTATTTTTTATGTTATTTTTTAATTTTATTTTTGGTATTTTAAAGCTAAGCCTATAAGTAGTACTTCCACTTGTGGGTTACCCTATTTCTTATCAACTTTTTACCTATGTTTTCAGAAACCAATCCAAGTTTTGAAAATTAGAAAAATAGTTTTCAAAAACTTGTTTTTGGTTTTAGAATTTGACTATTTTAGAATTTGACTAGAAACTCAAATGTTTTCTAAAGAAAGATAGAAATCACGGGAGAGAAGATGAAAATCATTGTAGAGAAATTGTGGGAAAACCAAAAACCAAAAATCAAATGGTTATCATATGAGACGTAAGAAAAAATAGTACATCTTTCACTAAATCTAACCACAAATAGTGAAATGACTAGGCCATTCCCATATCCATGTAAACATCTCCAAATTGTGAAAAAATGCTAATAAGGAGGTTCAAATGAATAAAAAATTGAAAAATTGGATTAGTAGAGAGGTTGATATGAATGAGCTCACCTGAAGAAATAAACTTTGCCATTGGAAAGGACAAATCATGGGAATAAGGGATGACACTGTAGCTGAAAGTAGACCCTGCAATAATGATATACTCAATGAAAATCAAATCAAACAAAACATTCATTGTAGTCAGAATAATGAAGAGCTAGATACAAACAATTAGGCAAAAGATTATAAGTGAATAACAGAAAATAGGACTTGCTTACCAGATTCGGACACACCACTACAACTTGTTTTTCTAATAAAATCCCTGCAACCAATTGCAAAACCTGAAAAGAAAGCATGGTCAGACTTCAAAATTCACTATATTTTTTTTTTCTTCAAGAATATGGAAGAATGTACAAGCCTACAAGGGCATGCTAAAAAACAAGCCCCCAAAAGCACCTATGTTATTGGCTGTCAAGAAGCTATTGATCCCGAACTCACGTCATAACGTAAAAATGAAGTAACAGCAATTCATTTTAGGAGAAGGGAAAATGATAAAGAACAATATAAACTGACAAAACAACCATATACTTGAGTAAGTTAATTGAGCTTTAAGGAATCTTCAAGGGAGTTGCAACAATTCGTTCTAAAACTATTAGAAGTGCAAAAAATTTGGACCTGCAGAATCAAGTGAAAAGCATTGTGCTTACAGTTTCAAGAGAGAGAGCTCGGCATAGAGTGGCTGTTGTCCATAATGACAGGGCAAGAGTTTCTTCAGCTGTAGCTAACTTTGTTTTGACCTGTCGAAGTTTTAATCATCCATTAAAGTGAGGCGAAACACACCCTAAGAACAATGCGCAATAAGAGAAATACCTCAATGGGGTTCAATGAGTCTAGATACTTTTCACAAAATCTAAGCGACGAAATTGAAGGTCTTTTATATTGAATAGATTGCAAATGTTCTAGAGGTTGAAATAATAATTCACATCCCCTTTCGGGAACAGGAAGAGAATGGTATTCGCAGACTATTTGTAGCACGTCGCACTTATTCTCCTATCATAACAAAACCATGAAACAAATGATTAGAACAGAGATAATATAGAAAGAAACTAGTCATTGGAAGAAAAAAAAATAATCAGCAAACGAAATTAACTAACCCTAGCCCATTCCATTATTGAGTCATCACTCAATTCCTTTTCGCAATTTGGAAAAAGATCATCATCCTCATCTTCTAAAGCCATACTTCTAACTGGACTGCCATATGATATAATATCACTTAAATTGGTACAGGGAAAAAGTTGCCTCACATATTAACAGTATATGAGCATATTAGAAATCGGGCTAAAGCTATAACCTGAATAGCAATTCAGAACTCCCTAAGCGATCTAATGACTGATGCCTTGTTGGAAAAGATATCGCTGGGCTGAGAGTGGAAGGTGTCTCTTGGCAGAGGTGACCATTTTCACAATTTCCATTAGTTCTTTCCAGCTTGCCAAAAAAATGAAAACAGTTATAGCCTCGGCAGTCACCAAATGATAAACACAAAAAAGGAACTAAACGTGCCATCTAATATTAATAGAGATCTTTTAGGAGAGTTCTTATAACAATTCTACATTGGTACGAAATGAGAAATTTTCTTGCAGACTCAAAATATGTAAAGAAAATTTTAATCTTTTTTTTCTTTTCTTACTTGACTCAACTCCGAGGCATAGCTGGTTGTACCACTTTCAGGAGATCGAGACTCTGACGTCTTCGCTGAAGAGGTTAAGATCTCATCATCAAATATAACAATTCCTGCAGCAACAGCAGTAAGGGCCACTGCACTGTCAATTGGTATTGCAGATGTCATCCAATCACGAGAGGACCCCCTTTTAGATGAGTCATCATTCGCACTATGATTCGAACTTAACGCTGACGGCACATTATCAATGAGAGAAATTTCACTAATAAACTGAGTTACACGATTCAAACGTTCCTGAGCTATAATACTGCAGGCATAGCCAAAAATGGTCAGAGTTATTTAGATCCCAAAAAAATTATTCTATATTGAATCTGTGCGTAGTTCAGAGAAGCAGAATTACAAAGGACCTGTTCAACAACTGAAAGTGTAACTCAAAGAAAGGTACTCTGGTTAAAAGACAATAGCAGCGAGGTGCGGAAACCAAAAAACGGCTGCATAGTCCCGGAGAATGAGAAAGAGCAGTTGAGAAGCCTAGAATACCAGGTGGCCTTTGAACAATTTCTTGCACATGTAAGCATACACCATAAAGAGTTGAATTGTTGGCAACCTGAAAGGAAAAGAAAGTAGCTTCAGCCACCATTAATCCCATTTCTTCTATGAACTAAACATATGAAAGTGAGTAAAAAGATCAAAGAAACTCCCATTTGAAAAGATAAGATTTTGTCATGAAGGTTAGATGAAAAATAAGCAGACTTTCTTAATCAACCAAGATTTTTTTGAGAAAAGAATTGCTAAAAAAGCAACCCAAACAAACGAAGGAAGCACCCTGCAAAAACAGCCTTTAATCACGCGAGATAACACCTAATGAATCATTACAAAAACGGTAATTGAGGCTCAAGGAGAAATGTAGAATCCAAGGAAGGTACAAACATCGCTCCACCTCTCGAAAAATAATCAATTATTTCCCTCGCCTCAAATACCCCACAAAAGAGCCGCTCACACATGTTTTCCAAAAAAAAAAATCTCCCTGATGCAAACTCTAGGTCTTATCATAAACTTGAAAACACAATTAAAACAGCATACATCCAAGCAGTAACACGATTATAGATCAAAAGGCATGTGAATCTTGTATTACTCATGAATCATGGTCTTGCATTAAAAGTCAAGGACATCAAAGAAAAGTATAAAAGAAATACGTCCATAGCAGTTGACTTAGACATATATCTGGTGACAAGAAGAATTTTAGATCCCACATTAGGTGAAGAGGCAATCAAAAAATTTACCTTAAGGGAAAAAATAAATGCCAAATCATCTCTTTTCAAATGTTCCTGTGACAAATAGAAGAGACTAGTATCATTTTGTTTTTGGAAACTGAAATGTAAATAACAGCGTATGGATAAATGAAATATGATACATTTACTAGTCAAAAACACCCTCAACTACAACAACAACAAAAAAAGAATGAAAAACTTCCCATACAGACACGTGTGATTGATAATGTTTAGGAAATACAAAGAAGAAAAATGGATAATATAGAGAAAACTAAAGGGTTAAGTATACATTAGTATATACAGGCTACAGCCATAGACGAAAATAATAATACAGAAGATAATTTATAAATTTTCATCTAACCTAAGAGACTATTATCTGTTCAAATGTCACCCACCTATGGCTAGTAATGCAAGTTAAACCGAATGTCATTTTCTTAGTGTCACTATCTTTAATCGTACTGTTATCTTACAAATATAATTACATGTTTAGAAGATAAAACATAAACTAGAAGGAAGGCATAGTTCGTGAAGTTGACATCAGAAAATATATAAATATTGGCACCAAATACCTGACCGTAAACAATTTCATTCAGATCACTGAGTGATGGAGTTCTCTCCATCAACTGTGCCTGCATTTATTAGAGCCAGTGGGTGAAATTATGTTCTAGTGAACAAACGTTACCAGAAAATAGAGTAAAATAAAAACGATCAAGTAATAAACATCTAAGTTCATAATGATTCATAAGGATGACATCAATGAGAAAAAAAGCATCATAATTGTAAACTACTTACTAATGCAAAATAGTCCACAAAATAAGTAATGAGAAAGATGATACCTAAATGACACCATAAATTTATTTTAGAAAATAATCTGTCATCAAATACTATTTTTTTTCTTTCAAGATTTTCATCGATGGTATAATTCACAAAGAAAAATATCATAACTCCAAGACACTACACCAGTAGTTTATTCGCATTTAACAATTGAATTGTAAACAAATAGCTGATTTCATATTCAGTTGATCGACATATAAATGACACGGAACATGTTGGTGATATAGAGTCCAATTTGACACTTGCAGATTTCCTAGATTTTTATTTTCATGCAAATGGATAAAAGCTATGAATAATGGATAATAGTTAACCATCCTAACCTTCCATAACACATTAGGGCTGATGGGTAATAGCTCACCTCAACACCTGCAGGGAAACAAAATGCAGACAAGTCCTTCAGACGCATTGGCAGCCTCTTCCCCAGTGGATACTTAAAAAGTATCTGTAGATACAAGAACAAACAAGATTTCATCAACATGTAAACATAGAAACGCAAGAACATAATAGTTGAATATCTTGTCAACTGCATTGATGTAGTGAGATGCCAAAAATAAACATGAAACTAGGTATCCTATAGATTATGGGGAGCCAATCGGTCTCCAGTGCCTCCATCCCATTTTTCTTATAACCGAGAATTGGAGCTTCTCCCCACTACATACATGGGGCACCTGGGTCTGTCCCACCCAAAACTTAGACTCGTGAGACAACAAGAGATTTTACAATTTAACTCACTCGTGAGTTTTGAACACGTGACTTCCAAGGAAGCAAACCTTGGAAACCCCAAACGTCTACAAACGAGGCTGCCCCTTGGGACCCATCTCAAATTCTGCGAGTTGATTTCTTAAGCAAACTAAATTTTCAGTAGACACAACAAAAAAGAAGCATCTCAAATACTATTGCCTTAATATGCATAACAAAGGCACAAAGAATTAACCCACTACACATTGTATCGTTCTACGGTACAAATAAAAGAGTTCTACCAAACTACTGATCCAGATAAAGTATTAACCTGAGGTTCCAGCTGAGGAAATGATGGCCCTCTATGATCTGGCATTTTGGAATTTATCATCTCAACATTTTTCTTTAGTAACTCCCATTTTTTCCTTTTAACAAATGCATCCTCCACAATCTCAAGGTTAGTATCCGAATGGAGCCCCACAATAATGAAGTGTTCATAGAGAGAGTTGGGCTCGTGGTATCCAGGGTCCTATAAAATATGAACATACTAACATAAATGTATAAAAAAAAAAATCTTATTTATCCAAGTAGAAACATTTAGCTTAATAAAACCTACTCAGTTGAGATCATTGCAATTCGAAAGACCGGGCAATCATTCGACACTTTTGTTCCTTGACCACATGCAACTGGATTTATTCATATCTTATTTTTCGAGTTTCATCCGAGACTGGACTATCAACTTATTTTGTTCTACTCAATCATAACAGCCCACCCGGCCTTGGGGTGCTTAAGGTGATGGGTTCCATCCATGGTGGTCACCTACCTAGAAATTTATTTCCTACGAGTTTCCTTGACATTCAAATATTGTAGGGTCAGGCGGTATACTTTTGACATTAGTCAATGTGTGCGCAAGCTGGCTTGGATAGTTACTGTCCACGGATATCAAAAAAAAAAAAAACAGCCCACCCAATTTAACGCTAATCCAAACTAATCATATGTGTTATGTCCATTTAAGGAAATTCCATAAGATTATAGTGGATGAAAATTCTCATTAACATAATAAAGAAGACCAGCCAATAATTCCAAGAATTCTTTTCATATATAAGTAATTTACAAACTAATGTATGCCATGTGGAAGTAGAAAATATTTGAGAACATAGAAAGAAAGAAAACAACTTCAGTCCAAGGAGAGCCTAGTTTCGGAAATAAGGCAGAGCATTGCATCATCGTAACTTCATCCAGATGCTAGAGTACCTAATATGCAAAACGTGCATTCCTTAACACATTCTCTTAAACCATCATGGAGTGGCCTAATGTTCAAGAGATTCTTGGGGAACTAAGAGGTGATGGGTTCAATCCATGATGGTCACCTACCTGGGTATTAATTTCCTACGGATTTCTTGACATACAAATGTTGTAGGATTAGGCAGTAGGTCTCATAACAATAGTCAAGGTGCGCACAAACAAGCGCAGACAGTCACAGATGTCAAAAGAAAAACACGATCTCTTTTTTTCCATTTAAAAAACAAACATCTCTAACTTTAGTTTCGAAACCCAACAAAAAAAAACAAGTTGTAAGAAGAATACATAAAAATTCACAACCAAATATTGTAGGGTCATGCGGTCTATACGCGTATGATAACCCCGACACTCACGGATATAAAAAAAATAAAGAAACATGGAGTCAATTAGATACCAGAGATTTGGAGTGAAACTGATACCACTGACGTTTTTGATTCGCCATGATCTCAGGATCAAAACAATGGAAAGCATGATCCCCTTCCTGCGTGTCCTTCCCTCCCCATCCACAAGCCTTCTGCACATGACATTTAAATTTCTGAAAACTGTTGGCTCGTCTGTGTTTACTCACAATTTCACTCCGAGCACGTCGATGTCCCCGCCCCACGTCTTGAAACCCGGTGCCTCCATGATAGACGTTATTCAGAGCTTCACCAGCCGCCCTAAACGCCTCCCCGGATAAATGTTGCAACGCCCAGACAGGCGACGGAGGCCGCTCGTCCACCAATTCACTGTCTTCCTTAATCTCCATTCTTAAGCAATCAATCCATCTTCAACCCTCATTGCACCAATTTACCACCAATATCATTACATTCTCAATCCCCCCCAATGATTCTGAAGCCGACCCACATGAAATCAAAGCAAAATTCACAAAGGGTTCCCTCTCAAAACACATTTAACAATCAATTTAGCCACACCCAAGTCGCAAAGAAGCTCAAACAATCCCTAAAATCCATGTCTAATGCTTCAATACAAGAAAACAAACGAATACCCTAATCGCAAAAAAGAGAACATGACGCAAAACTTGTCAATGAAGAATCGGATTGTGCAAAACGATGAATCAAAACATGAAATGGGAATCATCCAATGAAGAAAACAGAGATTTTAGAAGAAATCACCTGAAAATGGAATGGATGATTGAATGTGGGTTTGGAAGTTGGTGTTGAGAGATGGAAAATGAAATTCAGCAAAAATAGGAAACAAAGAAAGAAGGAACGAAAATTTGTTGAAACTAAAAGAACGCGCGCTTTCAGGTTCTAACACTTTTTCCTTTCTTTTTTTATTTATTTAATAAATCATATTGAAATTCCCCATTAATATCTTATCATTTTCATTGTCAACCTTTTTATTCTTTTTATTAATTTTTCAACTTGTTGACGAGGTTTTAAGCATCAATGTCAGGTTCACAGATTTTTAAAAATATATTTATATAATAAACACTTCTTAGATTTTAGATTATTAATAAAGTGATATTTTATTGATTTTTTTATATTTTGATGTATATTATTAAATGGGTCGGTGACACGATTGATTATTTCGTGGGTGTTAATTCATTTTCACTCCACAATCACGAGTTTGAGCCCTAAAATTATGAAGATATCGTTTTTAGGTTTAAAATGTCAATTTTATATTTTCATCTAATAAGATAAAATAAAAATAATTCATGTGAATCAAAAAATGACTTTAACTCTATAATTTTTCTGGATATAAATAGGAAGACCACATCTCCTAACATAAAACATATTATTATTTGTTGTCAAATAGATTAAATTTGTGATCATAATATTAATGTGAAATATCACTCAACACTTTATCAACCCTTTCGATTCGAACTTAATAATCAAGAGGTTGTATTATTTTAAGACATTTAATTATAAAAGATGTATAATAAAAGATGTATAATAATGGACTAATAAATATGATGATTATTTAAGAATGGGCCCAAAGATATAGAAAAAGAAAAAAGTGGACCTAAAATAACGGTGTTAACTTCCAATACCGCGAGAGAGAAAGGAGTTTGGAATTCTGAGAAAACCGACGTGTCGTTTATTAGCAAAACTACAGTTTCTACCTGTCGGAATTCTGGGCCCAGTTTTTTGTTTTTTGGCGCGGAAGTTACGATTCGATTTCCACCGTTGGATCTCTACTTTTTTTGTCTTTAATAATAATCTCTTTGCCTAAAATATATCATATAATTATATAATAATACTAATATTTAAGCACCAAATGGGTTCGATCCCGATAATTGAATACCCGTTGTCTCACACTCCACAATAAAATGTAATATGAATTTAATACCAAGCTTATGATGCTTTGAATCCAAATTTTCATGTTTTTTTTATAATGTTAGGAACATATCATTATTTTGCATCATTTCGATGTGGAACAATTTACTTCTATTGTTTTGTCCAAAACCCAACATTTTAGTATTTATTTAATGTATTATTTTTCAAAGAAAAAACTTGATGTAAAGCATAGCACATGTTTTGTTCACTCCACTCAGGGGATGGATAAATGTCTACACGTGAAATTGTTGGAGCATATTTATTGGCACAAAGGTTGAATTATAAATTTCGCTTCAAACAGAAAGTAAATGACTAAGACCCCGTTTAATAACCATTTAATTTTTTGTTTTTGATTTTTGAATTTTAAGTCTATTTTCACTTAAATTTTCTACCATGTGCTCTACTATTTCTATCATATATTCATCTTTTCTTAAGAGAGTAAGAGATACTTACAAACTTTTAAAAACAAAAACAAACTTTTGGAATCTACTTTTTTTATTTTTAAAAGTTGGTTAGTGTTCTCCTACTTTCTTAAAAAATAGGGATATATTGTAGATAAGGTGAAACACATTGTAGGAAATTTAAGTAAGAAAAGACTTAAATTTCAAAAACCAAAAACAAAAAATCAAATGGTTATCGAACGGGGCCTAAATTTTATGTTTAATAAATCACTGTTTAAACTTTTTCTATTCAATATTTGTTAACACTATAATTTTATTATTTTTGTATATAACCTAACATACAACAAATAGCAAACCTGGGAACCTATGGCTCGTTGATAAAAGAGTACGTACTCAAAATAAATAAATAAATAAATAAATAAATCTAAGATCTTCAACTTCTTTACCTATGTACCCAAAACCTGCTTCTATTTAAACATTTAAAAGAGAGCTCTATAAAACTCTGAAATGAATTTAAATAAAATCCATATGAGCTCTATAAAACTTTGAAATCAAAGCTAAAAAGCTTTTCGTAAAATCAAATTCTTATTTGGTTGAGGTCGAAAAAGATAAGTTATTTTTTCTATACAAGAGAGATAATAAAGGGGAGGCACATGCATCATTGCCTAGAAAATCGTTTGTACAAACTTTGCTTGTGCTTTTGGCTCTGAAAAAAGTGACCTTTTTGAAAGCTGTGTAAAGTTTTACTTTTATAAGAAACTTGGGTGGGAGACCGAGCAACAAAAAAAAAAAAAAATATATATATATATATATACCATGCTCAAAACTCGGGTACTCTACTCAAGGTCTCAAGTTCAAAACTGTGTGTGATATTAATTTATAGATACCTCCCATGTTCATACTTTCGATGTCTCCCGGTGCCCCGCTTAAAGAAGGACATGGTTACTCGAGGAAATTGGAGCGTTTCCTTGTTTCCAAGAAAATAATAAATTAAATTAAATCTCCTTTGTAATTACCATCTTCGCCCACCTTACTCCTGCACATGGACAAAAAGAAGTTGTAACAGTGGAAGTCATGTAGGAGCTAATTTGCAGCATGGTCTATTATAACCATCAAGAGAATCACAGAACTTCAAGGACCCATGGTTTAGAATAACAGTATTATGATTTCCAATGAAATGATACAACATTTATCATCATCAAATTCAGAACCATCTCAACTCAAATATCAAGACTGTTTAGAACTATAGAGCTTCAAATACTTTTTATCAAATTTCAGGATAAAGCTAAAACAACATTGCATATATGGTTCTATAAAACATCACACAGTTTGAACAGCATCATTTTAGAAACTTCCATACTGAAGAAGAGTTAAATTCGTGTTCGACTTTGGGGATGGGCGGAAAGAACGCAGCGCAGGCAATCGCCTCCATGCATCAGATCGAAGGCTTTGTTGATCTCTTCCAGGGTCAAATTGTGGGTTATGTATTCATCAACTTTGATTTCCTGCAAGCATGGGTAAGAGAGTAATAAATAAACATCCTGAAAACTAAATTCAGATGCATGGTTAACAATTTTGTATTTCATAAAACGTTAAAACCCCGTCTGATAACCTTTTTACCTACTTTCTCAAAGAAAGATAAAAATGCAATTATTACGGCTTTGTACCAAGATAAAATAGAGAATCAAATATAATTTTCTGTGTATTTCTCAATTGTTTACCACACCTATTTATAATGGCTGGGTTACAAGAATACAAGAATATCAAAACAATGGTTGGGTTACAAGAATACAGGAATATCAAAACAAATTGTAAACTAAGTATAGTTACAAGATTGTTGTAAATAAATAAAAATACTAATTAAATAAAAAAACTAATTATAGTTACAAGGTTGTTGAAAATAAATAAAAATAGTTCAAAAGATATTCCTAATATAATTTCTAACAGAAAGGAAAGATGAAACATATTATAGGAAGTTTGAGTAAAAATAAGTTTAAATTTCAAAAAAATCAAATGGTTAACAAACGGAGCCTAAATTACTTAAGCATTTGAAGTTGTGTCTATTTAGCCTTTTTTTTTTACCTTTAAAAGTTTATACTATTAGAATCGTGTCTACTTAAAGATTTTTATTACCAAGATCCTAAACTTTCGTATTTGTGATTAATAGGTCCAGGTGTGCTTTACTCTGTATTAATGTTTGTGTCCTGCTAACCATGATCTAGAATAATTAGATAGAAGGCTAAGCTAATAGGGTTAGGGCGTTTTTTTATAGTTCAACAACAATAAAGGCGGGATTTGAACCCATGACCTAGAGGTCATGGGCACACATTTATACAGCTGAGCTATAAAGTTTTGTCACACCATCGAAAGTTTTGTCAAAATCTTTATAAAGTATAAGGAAATAGAAAATCTTAAAAGTTCTCATGCCTACTAGAAACTTTATAACGTATAATGACTTAATAAACACGCTAAACTTATATTTTAACCTTACAAAAGTAAAAATTGATTGTTACTCATGATTTATTTGTTTTACTTGCCAATTTTTAAACAAATCTTAACCAAATCTTGAAGACTTTTTAGAAAGTACGATTAAAAAACTAGGACAATTGTGAGCTTATTTTTCTAACACGTGACCAAAAAACAAAATGGTCAACAACCAAGCTATGATGTATCACAACATAAAAATACCTTCTTCAAGTACTTTTCGACAAGCCAAGGCACTTGAGAACGACTCTTGAAACCACCAAAAGCTGTTCCTTTCCAGACGCGACCAGTCACTAACTGGAAAGGCCTCGTGGATATTTCCTGGCCAGATGCTGCAACCCCCACAATGACCGATTGCCCCCAGCCCTGGTAAGAAAGATGCATTAAAAAATTTCAGGCCTGTTCACAAATGTTAACTTCTTCAATTGATCTACAAAGTCTATAAAATCTGTTATAGACTTGCCTTGTGGCAGCATTCCAGAGCAGACCTCATCACATTGACATTCCCTATGCACTCAAAACTATAGTCAACACCTCCATCGGTTAGATCGACAATGACCTGCTGAATTGGTTTGTCGTGTTCCTTTGGGTTCACAAATTCAGTTGCTCCAAATTTCTTTGCTGCAAAGTATTCATAATTAGTGTTGTAACAAACACCTCATTTCCCCCTCAAGAATCATTGGTATCATAGCAAATTGTGAGAGTACTAATAAGGAACATGTTGGGAATATTAGTAGAATACTAGTATGGGACAAAGTGGAATTGGTTAGGGATGTCTCATTATCTTGAGTGTTAGGGACCTTAGAAGGGGATCATTTTTTTTTGCGGCAGCCCTCTCGAAAGGCCTATTGTTATATTTGAGGTCTCTTTTGGATATTGCAATACATTGTTATCTTGTGTTCTCTATGTTTGGGTTCCTAACACATACCTTACCTTATCATATACAGTTAGGTTTGGTCGTAACCCCTCGATTATAATACACTTAATAACAACTCTCGTTCAGATTATATGTTCAAGAAATAGAGCATAAAATGTGAGAAATAAGGTATACCAGTTTCAAACTTTTTGCTGTCAAGATCAATGCCAATGATACGTGAGGCACCAGCTGCTTTGGCACCTTCTGCCACCTGTGAAATTTAACCAAGGAAATTGATGTTATTTGCCAAAGAAACAATTTCACTCATAAGAAAACAAAAGGATAAACATGAAAGGGATTAGGTTATGTTTTTTTGGTTCATGACGAAACGGCTAGCAGCATACACAATTTTATGTTTTTCAATAAGGCAAAATTTTAACATCATAATCAATTATCATTTTTTCCCGTCATTATCAATTATCATTTTAAAAAGGATTCTATTTTTAACATCATAATTCACACGTGGGCTCAGCATATTATATAATACTAGTCTTTTGGATTTATTCTTAACCTGTGATAAAAGTTGTATTAGTATACTATTATATGTCTGCATGCATTATAGGCTTATAGCTATCACGTGAGGCCCATCCGTCTTCAACATTTAACTAAAACATCTATGCCTTCTGTTGGTTGATATAATTAAATTTATCTCAACCCATCAGCAAGAGGTCCTGAGTTCGAATCTCTGCCAAGCCGTTTCCTCCCCAATTAAAATTAAACTCCACTTGTAGGGCATTTCTCAAATTTCAAAGCCCACAAGTGAGGGGGTTGATATAATTAAATTTACCCCAACCCATCAACTTAAGCTTTTGGGTTGATTAGTGGGTTAACATAATTCAACACCTTCAAATGGAGGCGTATACCTCTTTTGAGGTGCAAGCCTCTAGAAAACCCGGAGTGTAAGATAGAAAAGTTAAAATTGGGTTTCATTTTAGTGCTTGTTTACACCTAAAAATCCTTCTAAAACATTTTAAAATATTAAGTCTTGAAGAAATCCTCGCTGAATCAGAATCAACATGAGGTCGATTTAGGTGAAAGAGCGGGCAGTCAAAGAACATGAAGGTTGATATGAAGCTTACAGCGAGGCCTACAGTCCCCAGGCCAAAAATAGCAACAATGGATCCCGGCTCTACTTTTGCTGTGTTCCAAACAGCTCCTAGACCTGAAAATACCATTATCATATGCTAGAACATTTAATGAGCTGAAAAAATATATATGTTTGAAAGATATTATTTTACGTGAACTCATTCAAAAGAAATAATGAATCGGAAAAACAAAAGGAAAATTGAACGTCGGCTAATTTTTTTCCCTTGGATAGAAAAACCACTTGAGATGTTAAACTTTAACATTGCAAGTTGGGAAAAAAATATGATAGTAGTTTCTTTTTTACCATTCTGTTCTTGTATTTAAGAGCAATAGATACTGTCTCGATGCAAGTTTTACATATCGCTACCTGTGGGAACACCACATCCAAGAAGGCATACTTTATCCAAAGGAGCCGCGGGATCAACCTTTGCAACACTAACATCATGTACAACAGTGTACTGACTAAATGTTGACGTGCCCATGAAGTGATATATAGGTTTTCCATTTATGGAGAAACGACTTTGACGGTCTGTCATCATTACTCCAACTCCCGTTGCAGCACGAACTTTGCCACAAAGGTTTGTTTTCCCTGATTTGCAAAACTTGCATTCTCGACATTCTGCTTGGTAGCAAGGAATAACATGGTCTCCAGGCTGAACTTCAGTCACACCTTCACCAACACTCTCTACTATCCTGCCCATGGGTTTCATATTGCCGCTTAAGCAAAGAAATTTGTATATGTATTTATATATATAATAAAAACCAGAATATCAGGCATCTGACTTTAAAAAAAAGTTACATACCCTGCAGCCTCATGACCAAGAATACAGGGGAAGAGACCTTCAGGGTCCTAAAAAGAGATGAAAATCAGAAAACTCAGATGCCCAGGATTTCTACATGTGCATGAAACAACATAGAAAAAAGAAATATGCAAAAATAATCACACAGAATGCAAAGATCATCAATGCATTATTTACGGGATTGAGATATTCTTCAACCTGTCATGACATTTGATTCCATAGCTGAAAGCTCCTAAACTGTTTTATTTACAGGATTGAGATATTCTTCGCTTTCGTATTCAAAAAACTTGCAAAATATTTCACATGTTGGGCAGGTGCCAGGAGAGTATGTATTGAAGATTTGAACAAATGACATATCGATATCAAAGTATTTGAGGCTTGGTTTTCCTCCCCTCTATGAATTCCATTCCATCAATGAAATTGTTACTTGAATTAGGCCAAGAGAGCTATGATCTTGGTAATAAGGTTTCCAATTATCTAAATGCCCCAGCGCATACGAACCCGATCCCATTTCAACTAACAATGTCCACAGCCCTATTGTATCTTACCAATAGAATCCTCATGATCCTTTCCACCTCTCGGAATTAACAACGTTGAATTCAGCATGATAGAACAAAAAGAAATTAGTAAGAACATAAGCATACAGCTCTTTCCTTAACCAAATCGTATACAAATCAACAAACTCATGCACAACTCAATTGTAACACTAGACGCAGAGTTTTTTTTTTTTTTTAAACCGGGAAACTGGACTTCACTCCCCTATACCCGGGGCACCACTGTCCCGTCCCTAGACTTTGGCACCGGGAAACTTTGAAGGCTATTTTAGTTTAAGCACTTTCCAGCTGCTCGAACCGGGACACTACATGCATAAATTAACATTTCCCAATCTGAAAACATCATAACAATCGCTAACGCATAAGAGAACACCGAATACAATTCCCATCCACACGGTACTAAAGATCACGAACTCTAAACTCAATCGATCAAACATAGAAAACAAAAAACCACGCAATAATTAATCACTTGAAAACATTACAAACACGATGAAACGAGATGTGCAATGCAATGACCGACAATTGAATCGATTATGATTTGGATGATTAGAGAATAGGAAAACAACCTTGCCGCTCCAGGTATAAGCGTCGGTGTGACAGAGAGCAGTGTAGAGGATCTTGACTCGGACCTCGCCGGCCTGCGGCGGAGCCACCTGAACATCCTCGATCACCAATGGCTTGTTGGGTTCCCAGGCCACCGCCGCTGGCAGGAATCGACACAGAATGAGATGGATCAGACGGATCGATTGCAGAAAAAAGTGAAGCGTATAGAAGAAGAATGAAATGTGTATGGGGATGGATGATTACCTTTGCAGGTGATAACTTGACCTTGAGTGGCCATGGATAGCTCTGAAAGTAAGTAAATGGAAGAAGGAGAAGAGACTGAATGTATTTTTCATCAATCATTTGTTATTAATATAGGATCTTTTTTATAGGCATAAAACAAATATAAATAAATAATTTATATATATTCGTGATTATCCGTGTTAAGTTTCCGCCCATCTCGACTAACGTCACACGATTATGCCATCTGACTTAGGGAAATTAATTTCACCCATCCGCTTAATTACGTCAACATTTAAGATTTTTTTTAATCTTCAAATGTGTCAATGTGCAGTAATTTTATTGTTTGGTTGTAAACCAATTCAACACTAACATTACAAGTTTGATCACTTGAACCAGCCAAGAATTATGAATAACATGTTTTTAAAATTAAGATACACTAACCACTCATATTCACATATAATTTGTAATCATTATTATATATCATTTTTAATATGTATAATCTTCAACTAAAAGATATATGAAATGTCAAATTGTAATATACACAAAAAAAATGTCTATCATTGTGGTATTGAAAAAAATAATGTTTCTAAAAAGAATGATACAATCAAAATATGCAACCAACAAATTGTCACATATACCAAAATTTCTTAATATAATGTTTTTAAATAGACTCTAGGAAAATTATATTTTTAATTATTAAATTTGTGATCTAACTTCAATTTAATCTATATATTCAAAATAGAAACCTCTTATCGTTAACATTTTAATAATTTTTTTTTGTGTTTTTATAGTTTATTTTGGTATTATTATATTTTAAAAATAAAATTCACCTAACAATTAAAATAATTAATTTACTGAAATATAAAATTACATTATTTTATATAATTAATCATTTAAGTATTAAAAATGGTTATTGAAATGTCAAATTTAAAAACGTGTTATGGATCGAAACCGTAAAAATGTATTTTTCCAATTGTGTATATAATATATTATATGAAATCAGTTTTTCTTTCTTTTGTTCGTCAACAAAAATATAAAAAAAATAATGTTGAACTATGAATGGTGCATATACATTAGGAAAGACTGGGCCCAACATGCTACTAAGGAACAGAAATAAGCCCAGTAGTTGGACTATAAGTCCAATATCATTACTAAGGCCCAAATCATCAACTCTTTTTTTAGTACGAACGGAAAGAAGAGAGACTACAAATATCAATTATAGGGATTGAACTGTGATCGTAGAGTAAAAATTGTTTAACATTAAACCAGATAACCAATCGCACCACCGACGCATTCGATAATTATGATAAACTCTTTGTGGAATGACCAATTCATTTTACAATTAATATATCTAAGAGTTTCAGACGTATTCATGGTACAATCAACATGTTGTATGGCCTATGATTTATTTTATGTTTCATGAGTTCCTATACATTAATTTAAATTTTTTAGTTTTTGTCGACGTGTTTGAAGTCAACTGTAAATTTACAAGTATTTTAAAAGATTTACTTGCAAAAACAAATAACAATCTAGACATTGTTGTGTGATTCTACATGACCAGTAATATTAAAGTCAGGTAAAGATGACCATTTTATAGATTGTATGTTGCAAATTAGTTTCGAGTATACTAATATCGACTCTATGTTGCAAATTGTCGTATCCAATAGAAGTAATCATTGATATCTTCAAACATGTTTCCTTCAAAATAAATGGAGAACACATAGCAAAACATTAATATTAAAAAATAATAATAATTTGAACATCCATCAACTTACATGGCAATTAAAAAACAAGGTACTTATGTTTTCTTATTCATTAAGGGCATGTTTGCCCCATGGACAAATATAGGAGTTGATTTGACTTGACTTCTATTTCATGTTTGCCCCCATGGACTTCCACGTGTGGGCCCCATATTTTTATTTAAATATTAAAATATTAAAAAACTACTCAATATATATTTTTTTATTTAAATAAAAACTCCAACAATTCACTTCCCATCGCATCAAACGTAACTTTATTATTAAAAAACTATTAAATATTCATTTTTTTATTTAAATAAAAACTTCAACTATTCTCTTTCCATCACATCAAACATAACTTTATTCCTCTCAAAGCTAAACATGCCCTAAGTTTAAATGTGAATAATTTAGCCTTTTTTTTAATATTTTGACACAAAAATAATTACTTATTTTTTTAATTTGGCAAACAGCTCAATATAATCGTAAATATAAGGCAGTTAATTAATACGAGATAATTAAAAGCGTTGATAAAGTAGTTCTTCACGTTATCTTTCCTCTTGGCCACCATGTGAAATAAAATTCTTCCCTTTTTAATTTTGTTTATTTAAGTTTTTGTTTACAAATAATAATAAACAATAAAAAGAGAATAATAATTAATAATTAATATCCCCCGTTTTTCTTGGCGGTGATACTGGAAGCAAGCTTTTCATGTTCGTCCAATTATGTTGTCAATCGACGGTTAGTTTTGTACCGTGCTCAAGATCTTTAATCTGAACCGTTGCTTTTTATGTGCTCCCACCTTTTTTCTTTGTCACGCAATAACTCTTCTCGTTCTCAAAGTCAAAGCTCACGCGCTTCCAACTCTATACAGTTTTATATTATTATTAAATTCGCTGAAACTTCATTTAAAACACAATTTTGAGTTTGTTTTTTTGGGGGAATGTCCATGTATATTAAAATAAGGGAACAAAATTACATAAATAGTAAAATAATGAAAATATTTGTAAATATAGTAAAATTAGATTTATAGACTTCATCAATAGTGTATGGTAGACTCCGTCGATATCTGATAGACTCCATCAGTAGTGTCTTAAGACTCCATCAATAATGTCTGATAGAGTCTATCAATAATATCTATAAAAAAATTGTTATATTTGCAATATTTTTAAAATGGTGCTATAATTCTAATGTGGGGTAGGGAATTTGTTGTAGAGTGCAAATTTCCTTGTTATATATATATGGATCATATGATTTCAAACATAATAGATTATTTCAATACTAGCGTCACGGTTTCAATTCATGAAATCAATATTTGTAATCTTCCTTCCCAACAAAAACAAAAACTAAAAATATTAAAAATTATTTGTGGAATTTAATATTACTCATGCATATTTTTTAGTTTCATTCCA
>JBBMEF010000003.1:11890358-11907501 GCA_037832685.1 Sicyos baderoa
TTTTTATTTTTTCCCCTTTTTTCATTCATCTTAATTCTTAACGAAAGTATATTAGGTTTCTTCAAGTATCACTTGTCTATCTCTGAAAAATAGTTTGGTACCTTTTTTCTTTTCTTTTTTGAATGTTGGAACTTCCCTTCTCGCTATTTGAAGTTTGGTTTCCAGTAACTTAGTATTTTTTTTTCTAGTAGTTTATTCTATCGTCCGATAACACTTCAGGATTTTTATCTATATAACCTTTTTTTTATTATCCATTTGCACTCGCAGAAACCTGGTGGTATTATTGCCCTTCTGGATGAAGCATGGTAAGTGTTGTCATATCTATGTAAACATTTTCCTTGTTTTGTGTCTATGTTTATGATGTGCAGTTCATTAAGGATCTTTTGAATAAACTGTGTTGTTGAACAAGATGTCTTGTACTTGTCATTTGCAGTATGTTCCCCAGATCAACTCATGAAACATTTGCTCATAAGTTGTATCAGACATTCAAAAATCATAAACGATTTAGCAAACCAAAATTAGCTCGGAGTGACTTCACAATTGCTCATTATGCTGGTGATGTGAGTCTTTCGTTGCTCTCTCTCCCAAAATACACAAATTATCCAACAATTTCTTCATCTGGCTTTTATTCCTAGATAGAAGAAATGTGATAATCAGTTTTAATTTGTCAAATGATTTTCAGGTCACCTATCAGACTGATTTATTTCTGGACAAAAATAAAGACTACGTTGTTGCTGAACATCAAGCACTCTTGTGTGCTTCCAAATGCTCCTTTGTGTCGTGTTTGTTTCCTCCATTAGCTGAAGAATCATCCAAATCTTCAAAATTCTCATCAATAGGTTCTCGTTTCAAGGTCTGATAGAGCTATCTTTAGGAATTAAGATCATTTATTTTGGTTTAGCCTCTTTGCTCATAAGGAGCTTATTTTTTTTTTTTGCAGCTTCAATTGGTAGCACTGCTGGAAACTCTAAGTGCTACTGAGCCCCATTACATTCGATGTGTAAAGCCCAATAATCTTCTGAAGCCTGCTATCTTTGAGAATAAAAATATATTACAACAACTACGATGTGGGGTAAGAATATGATCCTTGTGCTATCATTTTTTCAAAATAAATAAATAGTAGGGCATATGTTGAACGAGAACTCTAATAACGAGCATGGAACTTTTTTTCAATTTTATGAAGTTAATTTTAACTAATTAAAAATGTTTTCAAAATTTTCATGATAATCACTTTGAAACACTGCTTTTAAATGTGTGTTTCCCCCCTCAAAATGGCTGGTAGAGCATATGGTTCAAAAAAAAATATTTTCATAAGTACACTGTCTAATTTATCTTTGGTTGCGATTACCACTGGTATACTGGGAAAAAAATGCCAACTTTTTTTTTTATAGCATGAAGGAATCTACCAACTAGAAGCATATGCCACATTGCATTGGAAGTATTATTATTGCATTGGAAGTATTATTATTGCATTGGAAGTATTATTATTGCATCTTCTGTCACTTTTTTTAAAAATCAATATTGCTCACTGTCTTTACATTAGGGAGTCATGGAGGCAATTAGGATAAGTTGTGCTGGTTTTCCAACAAGGAAAACATTTGATGAATTTGTTGACCGATTTGGACTCCTTGCACCTGAAGTTTTGGATGGGAGGTATAATTGGTTCTTGGATTTCTTCAAACTGCAAATTCTGTCTAATGATTGGTGGTTCTGACTTTGTATAAATTTTATTTTGTTAGTTCTGATGAAGTGGCTGCTTGCAAGAGGCTTCTAGAGAAGGTTGGACTTGAAGGATTCCAGGTAATTGTTTGATGAGAGATCAAAATTTGGTTGTCACTGTTCTCAAGCTCAGTACTTCATGTTGGTCTTTGAAAGAGTAGTACTTGCTTATTGATCACAAACTTTCGTTTCACAAGTAGTTCGAGCATTCTCATATTTGTTACTCTTTCGATCTTCAATCAATTCCTTAGTTTTGACCATGGAATGGTTCCAGCTAAAATATTTGGCTTTGGTTTCCTTTGTTTTTTAAACTATCTCCGTTATGAATTTTTGGGTTACTAAATGGAAAAAAAGTTCCTTTAAATCTTATTATGCATATACTTTAAAGTTTGAACGTAATTTCTTACCCAAGAAAAAAGGTATACGGATTTCTGCCATGTTGGTGAAAAAATCTATTAGCTATAATAAACAAGTTTTTATCACGGTTCAATGTAGGCATGGAGAAGTAATTGAGGGTAAGATAAAGGAATATCCATTTTCAAAGTCATCATTTCCTTTTTTTTTTCCCTCTCTCGCTGGGGACAGTTTAGGGAAGTTCGGCATTTGTAAGTTTATTTGACATTAGTCTTAAGCATTTTCATCTGACACATACATGGATTTTTTTAGAAGTTAGATGTGTGCTCAATTTCTTCTCAACGAAGTATAAACTCTTAGTGTGTTACTTTACAAATTTAACATATTTTGGCAGATCGGTAAGACAAAGGTCTTTCTTAGAGCCGGTCAGATGGCTGAACTTGATGCGCTCAGGACAGAGATCTTAGGGAGATCAGCAAGTATTATTCAGCGAAAAGTTCGTTCTTATTTGGCACGTAGAAGTTTTGTGGTTCTTCGGAGGTCAGCTATACATCTACAATCTGCATGTAGAGGTAATAAATTGTGTTCCAACACATTTTTTATCTGCTAGACCTACTTTTATAAGAAGTAATTCACTCAGGCAAAAATTACTGAGCTTTGATCTATGTTGGTTTTAGGACAACTTGCTCGACATGTATTTGAGGTCAAGAGGAGAGAAGCTTCTTCTATAATGATTCAAAGGAATTTGCGTATGCATCTCTGTAGGAAAACTTACAAAGAAAAGTATTCTTCAGCTGTTTCCATTCAGACTGGAATGCGTGGAATGGCTTCTCGCAATGAGCTACGTGCCAGAAGGCGGTCTAAAGCAGCAATTATTATCCAGGTTTATATTTATTTGTCATATTTTGCATAAGATCCTAATATGAACTGCCAAATATGAATCTTGAATCTGTTAGATTATGTAAATAATAAATATCTGTCATTTTACATACCCTTTTGAGTGTCCTAAAGTAGCTCACGATGAAGCAGAATTCTATACTCATTTGTCCTTTTGTGGCTGAGAGATTTCTTTTCCTGTCCTACAGAGCTATTGTCGTAGATATTTGGCTCAGCTGCACTATAAGAAGTTAAAGAAAGCAACAATCACCACTCAATCGGCATGGAGAGCAAAACTTGCTCGTATGGAACTACGAAAACTGAAGATGGTGAGATCTGCTTGTCATTTCGAGTCGTCTTACTCTTATTTCTTCTGACAAATATTCCATATCATTTTTAAATTAAGGCATTGCTGAGACTTAGGTCATCATCTTGTCTGATTGTTGATAATTGTTATGGGTTGAGCAAGAATGTTCTATGTCCAATTGGACACTGAATTGCCTCTTTAATTCTTGCTAATGGAATCTTCACATTCTCATTAGTTCTTGTTGAGTTAAAGAAACTGGTGATCCAATTTACCATGAAAATAACAATATGTGCTGAGAGCCTCATTGGTTTGCAGAGGATCCTCTATCATCCGTTTCTCAGTACATTCTCCTAGAGTAATAGAACTACCTTTTCTACCTGAAAATGAAAAACATGTCTCATTGTTTTACATTGTTTATTATGACTACGAAATTTCGAAATGATTTTGCTAAAAACGAGAGGATAAGTGTCTGCGAATGGATATCCCATAGGCTGATCACTAATGCAACTAGAATTTGCGTTATTTAAGATTTTGGCTTCATTAATGCTCATTGTCACAAATTTGTTACTCCATTCTTCAAGAAAAGTCCATTAAGAATAAGAATTAATTGGTAGTTTATGAGTCATTATTGTTATTATTATTATTTTCTGAAGTTTTCAGTTATATGAAGTTTGAGTTTTGTTGTGTTCAATTTTCCTTTAATGTAGGCTGCAAGGGAAACAGGAGCTCTTCAAGCTGCTAAAAATAAATTGGAAAAGCAAGTTGAAGAATTAACATGGAGACTGCAGTTGGAGAAGCGCATGAGGGTAAGCATGATTAAATAGTCAAAGAATGTGTGTTTTTTTTTACATTGAGCTGGTATTCTTGTTGTACTCGGTTCAGATTTTGGAAGTATTTCTCTTTTAGTTTTGCTTCGACTTGTTCATCTCCATAAGTTAGAGATCAACCAGTCTGGAAATACTCGAAGCTTGGAAAAAGAGGCATTCTGGTCAAGCATAGATGCAAGTTATCAAATGGACTATATAATGTTAAATTCAGTTTAAGCATTTTTATTCTGGATAATGTAGCCAAAATAGTTATCACCTTGCCTAAATTTTAGTTTAAAAAAAAAAAATATATATTTTGTTATTATTATTTTAATCTTACTTGCTATTATTTCTGGCTGCACTCTTCTTAGTATGCCTCCTTTTATCGAGGTAATGACATTGCCCCACCTGTAACAGGAAGTATGAAGCTTTAAATGTGCATATATGTGGATTTGAATAAGAAAGTATGAAGTAATATGCTAATAGAGAAACACAAATGTGTGTTTGCATGTCTTTGAGCTTATTTAATTTAGCATAATATGTAGAGTAATTAGGATTTTTTTTCTAATTTGTTTAAGTTTGTTGTTTGTTAATTGGTTTACATGGATTAGACAGCTTAAATCTTCGATAAATAAGAGTCGATTCCGTGTGTTTGAATATACTTAGATCTTCAACTAGAGATTAGTTGAAGAGTTCTTTGAGATTTGTCCCCTTCGGTCCTAGGTTGTATCGCTTTTCTACTCTAAAAGTTTCTAATGTGATTGTACTCTTATCTAATGAGCCAAATATTTCCAGGCCGACTTGGAAGAAGCTAAAACACAAGAAAATGAGAAGTTGCAATCTGCTTTGCAAGATGTGCAGCTTCAGTTGAAAGAAACAAAAGCAATGGTTGAGAAGGAACGTGAAGCTGCAAAGAAGGCTGCAGATACTATTCCGATTGTGAAGGAGGTTCCAGTTATTGATAATGCAATGATCGAGAAAATTTCCAGTGAAAACGAAAAGCTCAAGGTAAGGTGTTTCAAAATGTTCAATTTATATTTTATATGCAGACTTCTTTTCATCTTCTTAATGAAAGCTTGTCGCTTGTTTCAAAAAATTTATTTCAAACATAATTAGCTCGTTTTCTCCCTCCAAATTATTTGGCAGCTATTCTCAATTGGCCGATCTTTACTTAAGTTTCTGTCTTCTTTATTTCTATTAGCTTGTTTTTCATTTATGCTTTTGTTTGTCTCTTTCCTGCAGGAGAATTGTTGTCTCTTTTTAAATTTCTCCTTTGGGAGCTTGTATTGGAAACTTTTGCTTCTTTTTCATGATCTCTCTTGTTTCAAACAAAAAAAAAAAGCTCGCTGAGCTGCTGATTGTTGTTTCTTTGTGGTGAATTGTAGGCGTTGGTAAGTTCACTCGAAAATAAAATTGGTGAAACAGAGAAAAAATATGAAGAGGCCAACAGAGTCAGTGAAGAAAGGTTGAAGCAAGCATCAGAGGCAGAAACAAAAATTATTCAACTAAAGACTGCAATGCAGAGGTTGTTTCCATTTGCTTCTTTAATTAGGCTGTAATATACATTAGTTAGCCAGATTGTTTGTTTTCTTTTTGTGTGATAAGAATCCAAAATATATATCAGTTAGATTGTTTGTTCATTATTGTGCCTAAACTTAAAGATCAAGCAACCATGTGCTAGTATTTGTCTCTTCATTTAATTTCAGCTAGTTTATACCAATATTTATTGTTTTAAACTTATATACAGGCTTGAAAAAAAATATTCAAATATTGAATTCGAAAATCAAAATCTTCGGCAGCAGACCCTCCTGAAAACACCAGTAAGAAGAATGGCTGACCATCTTCCTATTGCAGTAGCAGAGGTAAGTCTAATTTCATTGTGCTCTTATCTTTCTCCACCTCTCTTGTTATTTTTGTACCTGATTATTTCTCTTATCTTTTGAAAAAAAAAACCATTTTGTCAATTAGAAAAAGAGACCTTTGGAAAACTTTCAGAGATATATCCTCCTTTCCTATTGGTAGAAATTTCAACTTCTAAAATTGGGACCCTTGTGGTTTTTTATATATGCGCACCTTGACGGTTCTCATGGACCCTTGTGGTTTGATGCTATTATTTAGGCCTCTTGCTAGTGGTCGAGTTTCTTGTCCATTTCCGTAGCAATCTTCCTCCTTTGTGCACCCTTCTTATTCTTGAACAACAATATTGTATTTTTTTTCTATGCAGAAATTGGAGAATGGTAACCATTTGTCTGAAGATAACAGAACTGATGTAATGCACCTCTCTGCACATTAATCTTCTCCCTCTATGTTTATACTGGATGATGTTATTATTTTATGTGACCTTCATAAATATGACTAATTACAGGAGCAGTTTGTGACACCCGTGAAAACACTGATGAGAATTAGCTCGGAATCTGACATTAAGTTGAGTAGATCACATTTTGAAAATCAACAAGTATGTGTATCTGAATCACTCGAGTCGATTCACCTCTTTTTGCTCCATTGTGATATATTCCAAGACTAGAAATACTTTAACTTCTGATTCCTGTTACAGGAGAATGTTGATGCTCTTGTCAGTTGTGTCATGAATAACATTGGGTTCAGTAATGGGAAGCCTATAGCTGCATTTACCATTTATAAATGCCTTCTTCACTGGAAATCTTTTGAAGCCGAAAAAACTAGCGTATTTGATCGCCTAATTCAGATGATTGGGTCTGCAATAGAGGTAACCATTTTTGTATAAGAAACGACAAAAGGAACTGGATTAGTTTTTTTCCCTGTTATTCACATTATGCTGTTACTATGCTAGTCGAAGTAGGGCTCTTGAATTCTTGGTTTTATTTTAGACTTGAATATCAATAGGTAGATAAAGCACCTTTATTCTGCTGAGTGTTCTTTTTTCCATCTCATTGTGTAACTTTTCATATATAACTTTTCATATATCAATGAAAGTTATTTGGTTCTTATCAAAAAAATTTAAACCCCATTTCTAGTCTTATGCCTTTCCTTGTTCTATAGACATTTCTAAGTAACGAGTATACTCACCTTTTGAGGAGCTCTTTGTAGGAGGTATTTGCCTTGGCTATGTACAGTTGCTAAGGATTATCGCGATCACCTTTCTAGACTCGATCCCTTTTTATATTATTTGTAGCTTGATAGTTTTTGCTCCTTTCTTTTCGTCTCCTTTTGGTTAGGGTTTTTCGATTTTTGTATGGTTCTTGGACATTCTTTCATTTTTTTTTTTTCGAAATCGAGAAATCGGAGCTTTGCTCCACTATACCCGGGGTAACCACGTCCGTACCTAGGCTAGGCACTGGGTATATCGAAGGAATGGAGACACGTGAGGTGTCTACAAATTAATGTCGTTTCGAACCTGGGACCTTGAGGGGAGCACACCTTCAAAGCCCAAACCTTCAACCACTTGTGCCACCCCTTGGGGACAGACATTCTTTCATTTCTTATCAATAGAAGTTGGCTTCTTTGTGCCAAACATGAGCTTAGAAGTTTGGAGCATCAATACTTCTTCCAAGAGGTTGAAGTTCTAATCCCCACACCCTATGTGTGAATATTCTAAAAGAAAATGAAGACTTTCTGTTGATCGAGAGAGGGGGAGGATAATTAGAAGTCTATGATTTCATTCAATCACAACTCAGAATAGATGCATACTCATCATGCTAAAAATAACAACTTAAAATAGCAACAACTAAAAAATAGTAAACTCTCATATGGTTGAGAGACTTTGGAGCAAGTTGAGACCTATTCTTCCTCCACTATTTTAGTCCTCTTTCTTTGACCTTTGCAGCTTGCACTAAACATTTTCCTCCTTACTCAAATGCTACCAACACCTTGCTCGTAAGAGCTTGAAAACGACTTTGTGAAAATGGGTTGGCCTAGTGGTTAAAGAGGGTCTTGGAGATCCAAGAGGTTGTGTTTGATCTATGATGGCCAGTTACCTTCCTAGGAAATAATTTAAGGTTTCCTTGACATTGAAATGTCTTGTGAGAATAGTCGAGGTGCGTGTAAGCTGACCAAGGAACTCATTATCAGTTGATATAATTAAATTTACCCCAACTCATAAGCTTAAGCTTTCGGGTTGATCGATGATTTACATAATTCAACACTTCCAGATATAATTTTTATTTTTTTTGCTATTTGCTCCTTTAATCTGCAATGAAACAGCTGCACTTCTCCTTCCTAGCATCTCTCTCAAGCAACACTTGAACACTAAAGTTGCTTTTTTTTTTTTTTTTTTTTTTATATATAAAAATAGTAAAGTTCAGATAGTTTATTGGAGGAAAATGGGTGGTTACCTGTATTTATTTAAAGTTTACTTTCTTTGTTCATTATTTTTTAGTTTGGGAATATTCAATAACTCATCGTTCTTTGTGCTGAGTTTCAGAATCAAGATAACAATGATCATATGGCCTATTGGCTGTCAAACACATCCGCACTACTATTCTTGCTTCAACGAAGCTTGAAAGCTGCTGGTGCTCCCCGAAAACTGCCACCTTCAACATCTTTATTTGGAAGGATGACTATGGTAATTGGGATTTAACATTGCTGTTATATGCCTTTTATTTAATTTAGTAGACAGATGTATTTTCTGTTATTTAATACTTTAGGGTACTTGGTTGTTTAGGGTTTCCGTTCGTCTCCTTCTTCCAACAATCTTGGATCATCCCTTAAGGTAATACGCCAAGTGGAAGCTAAATATCCAGCTTTGCTATTCAAGCAGCAGTTGACAGCATACGTCGAAAAAATATTTGGAATTATCCGAGATAACTTGAAGAAGGAATTGACATCATTGCTATCTTTGTGTATCCAAGTAAGGATGACCCTCATTGCAGCCATTTCTTCTTTCCACGGATGGAGTTTGTTGTAGGCTTTGTTTCCTATACTTCTGAACTTGACTCGTTTATGCAATCGTCCCGGGTCCTTGTTAGGTACCAAGAACAGCAAAGGGTGTATTAAGATCCGGAAGATCATTTGGGAAAGATACTCACACAAATTACTGGCAGAGCATCATAGAAAGCCTTAACATGCTTCTCTGTACATTGAAAGAAAATTTTGTATGGATACTTTTTTGAAGCTTTCACATTCCTTATTTTGAATTATGAACCCCTTTTGCTAGGATTACAACATCATTTTGGTTTCAGGTTCCGCAAGTACTTATCCAGAATATCTTTCTTCAAAACTTTTCGTATATTAATGTTCAACTCTTCAATAGGTAAGCGTAAGCCATTGATCTTGTATCTTCAACAGTTTATGCTGAGAAGGAAAATCTGTTGACATGAGTTTTGTTTGCTTTTCAGCCTCCTCCTTCGTCGAGAATGTTGCACATTCAGCAATGGGGAATACGTAAAATCGGGGTTAGCTGAGTTGGAGCTCTGGTCCTGTCAGGCAAAAGAGGAGGTACTTACTTTCTTTTTATATCAAAAAGTTCAATTTTGAGACTAGCTTTTCAATCAGGCTGTCCTGTTTTGTGCCATGTTGCTTGATATATTTTTTTCCTTTTTCTTTCATTTGATTCCATGCTAGCTTAGAAATCTTCAACATTTTACTTAATTTAATTCTTGACAGTATGCTGGTGCTTCTTGGGATGAGCTTAAACACATAAGGCAAGCTGTTGGCTTCTTGGTATGATATCATATGCTCATTCCCTTTTCTGATAGATTGTCTTTTTTTGGAGTATAACAAATGTGGGATTTGGGAATTCGAACCTCCGACTTTGAGGAAGTGGAATACATGCGGTTAAGGATCCCACATTGGAAAAAGTGGAAACCTCGTAACAATATAAAAGAGATATGAGTTACTCCTCTCATTGCCAATTGGTTTTGAGGTGGAACCTCATATTATCTAATACGTGTCATTTACCTTTGAGCTAAGCTTTGTTTTTCTTGTTAATGCTCTTGATTTCAGGTCATACATCAGAAGTACAGAATATCCTATGATGAAATCATCAATGATCTTTGCCCTGTAACTCTCTCACTCTCTTTCTCTATGATCTGGAACCATGACAATGATGATGCTTTCAACTTTCAACTTTCTTAAAATTTGTTTATAGAAATCTAACACAAAGTCTATGTTTATCTGGTTTAGATCCTGAGTGTCCAGCAGCTTTATAGAATATGTACACTCTACTGGGACGACAACTATAACACTCGAAGCGTGTCGCCTGATGTAAGTGGTTTGTTTATGTTCGTTTGTTCATTTTAACTATTTTTAGAAAGTAAATATTGCTCATAGTAACTTTCAATATGTGAGAATAGGTAATATCCAGTATGAGAGTGCTCATGACTGAGGACTCAAACAATCCAGTTAGCAGTTCCTTTCTATTGGATGACAATTCCAGGTGAGTCTGAAAAATAAACTTTTTTTTTTGGTAAAGATTCAATTTTTTTGAAAGAACAACATAAAGAGGCATACAAAAAACACAGCCCGGACAGGGGAGACCATTTATAGGAATGGTCTCCTCTGCAGTCGATTAAAATAACTCCTAGAGAATAATTACAAAAAAAAATTGGTTACGAAGGCCCAAAGAGAAATATTGAATCTAATGCCCAAATATCCTCCCATTAACTATTCTCACTCAAAAGAGCCTCAAAATAGTACACAATTCCTGCTTTTCACAAATTTCCTGTTCTCACGAAAGGAGTTAAATCCTTTTTATATCAAAAGAAAGAAGTTCGTTTAATTATCTCACAATATGATCCATAGAGTCCCCGAGGGGTGGCGCAGTTGGTTGAAGACTTGAGTTTTGAAGGGGTCTCCATTCTTTTGATGTCTGGGATGGGCGTGGTTATCCTTGTTTTTTTTTTTTTAAAAAACAATATGATCCATAGTTGAGCTCTGTTAAATGTCGTTCGATAAACATTTTGGCTTGATTGTTTCGGTTTTTAAAAGCTTTCTAAAAATCTTGGAGAACAAAAAATAAAGTAGGTTATCAAATGAGACCTTAGAAATCGATGTTTTGTGTTTATTTTTGTAAAGAATATTATGTTACAAACATGAGATAAGATCGTAGGAGATTAATATCTAAACCTATCAAGTGAGTCTTCTATCACGAGGCTCGACATATTCAATCTTCACCCTTTTCTTACTTCTACTAATCCATGCTCATTTCAACGCACAGCATCCCCTTCTCGGTCGAGGACCTCTCGAACTCACAGCAAGAGAAAGATTTCTCCGGCGTGAAGCCCGCCAACGAACTACTTGAGAGCCCAGCCTTCCAATTTTTACACGAGTAAGGCTGAGACGGCTCGAGTAGGTTCGTTTAGAAATCTTGTTTTTTGTATCATACTCCCACAAAAAAGAAAGGTCCCTCTCTTTGATGAAATTTATTTATTCATTCAATCTGGGTTTGATATAAGTGTACATTCTTCTTCAATGGGACTGAGGAGTTGAGGGATAATTATAATTTTGTGATAGTGTGTGTATTCTTTTTATGCCTCATTGGTTGCAATTTTATAGCAAATTAGAAGGAATGCATTATATTGTAATTTTGTATTTTTTTTTCTTTATTTTTGTGGCTGAGACACTTTGCTCTCCACTCATATTTCATTGTATAAAGGAGTATATCAAGTTTGTATAAATTTGGTAAGAAATAATAGGAACATTTCTTAGTAATATATATTATTTGTTTATTTATGTTTCTCATCTATTTGCTGTTTGGTTTCTTTAGTAGGGAAGATTCGAGGGTTCGAACTACAGACACATAATTATTAATACATTAAATATGCTCGTTGAGTTACGTTCATTTTTTACATAAAATATAATGTTAATAGTCCGTACTTTGTATTAATGTTTTTTATTTTGTAAGAAAATAAACAAAATGAAAATATTTTTTAATTATGCCTTTAAACTCCTAAATTTTTTTCAAAACCATTCTTTAATTATTTTTTAAGATGATAATTTGACATTGTTGCTAGTTGTACAAATATAAGTACACATGTATACAAAACTATATTTCGACTTCTAACATGAACCATAAATGATATTAGTATTAAAAAAAAAAAAAAAAAAAAAAAAAAAAAAAAAAACCAGTTTGAACAAAATGAACTTGACCGATGAGCAATTCTTGTCCGTCAAAACAACTTTAATTTTCAAGTAAGATAGACAAAAATAAATCATGTATTTTATTTATTTATTTGTGTATATTGTAAGAAAAATACAAGGCTAAGTGATTTTTTTAGCCTTTTTTTTTTGAATTGTATTGTCAATATGCATATTTCTAATCTTTATCAATGTGGTCGCCATGAGGCAAGAATGTATTGTCTGTGATTGATTGGAAATGATTGTCACAAGTCAAAGACATTGTTACTATTATGTTTACTTTTAATCGAGATATATAGTTGTAACAAGACAATGTATTTATTAGAGAGACAAACTTTACATCATCGTTTAATTTTAGGCGAGATATGTTTTCAAAGATTTTTTTTTTTTTTTCGATGGAAATGCTGTGACTCGTACATTAAGAAATTGATCTATATAATGACCACTTAAAAATGAATTCATATGATTTTACTTTTAGACTATATCTAAATGGTTTCAAATTCAAAAAATGTTTTCCTTACTCCTTACTCATATATTTAATAGAGAATTTCTCATTTATTTAAAAAATTTACTCCTTGGTCCATATAAGAAAAGAATAAAAACAAATGCATTTTTTTAGTACAATATCTGAGGTTGGGGGATTAGGCACAAAACAAGTAATTTTGGTGATGAGTTCCATTAATGCAAAAATATAAAGGAAAAAAACATTTATTTATGGATAAAGCCCTTGCATAAATGAACTATTGCTAGCTAGCATTGACTTTGACTATGGCATTTAAAATGAGAAATCTTTTGGATTTCATTTGAAATTATTAATTAAAAAAAAAAAAAAAACAGAAAAAACCACATGTTTGGGACCATTTAGGACCTCAATTGGACCACCCAAAATTCTATGTACCCTTTGTTTTTGGGCATTTTTATTTGTCACTTTCAACTTCATGAGATTTGGTCCATCTTCTCAAGAATGGCCCAAAAAATCCATATCATTCACATGAATTTTAGACCTTTCCTATGGTGTTTTCATGCATTCCATTTGAAGCATTGGTCCCTTCTCAAATGACTTGATTTTTTTTCATGATTCATATTGTCAAATTCAAACATCAACATCTCATCCCTTTTATATATATTTAAATTCGTAACACGGATATATGATTGGATTTTAAATAACTTAACCAATGATTGATGTCGATTTTATAATTATTTTAATAATACGGATTTTAGTCTTTTTAATTTATAGCCAATAAAGTTGAGTGTTAAGTTTTCTTATTTCACGTTTATAAAATGAATTACATATATTTAATTTAAATTAATTTTTTTAAAAGTAAATAATTAGACATTAAGGAAATTTAAATCTTTAGCTATTAATTAAAGATATGTAAAAGTTTTTTTTAATTTTGTTTTTCAATTTTTTTATGTTACAATTAGTAAAGATGAAAAGAAGAGGTGGGGTTATTATTGAAAGGGAAACACAATATATAAAGAATATAGAAAAGGTATTAATTTTAGAAGATTCTACCCTTGTAAATCATACCTCTATAGCATATCAAGTCATGACAAAATATCAAAACTAATTCATGAGTATTTGTATTTTTTCTTTCTAAAGAATATATACCATTGAGATACATAGAATGGAAAGTTAATTTTATGTTTGGAATAAGTTTTTAATTATTTTTATATCAATATGATATGGTCTACTTTAAATTTAAGAATACAAATTAATGCATAGATTCGAAAACTTCTCTTTTATTATGCCACAACCTTAACCAGTAGTCTGTTAGTTTTTTTAGCCCTCTAAATTTCTCTATCTCTTTTCTTCTCTTTTTGTTAGTCAAAATTTAATCTACAACAGTAATATGAATCCTTTTGAAAATACATAGATCCCATCCTAAAAAAAATGTAATTTGAAACCTAATTTGCTAGTATATATTATTTGACTTTTGATTGTGCTGTTAACTCTATAGTTGTTGACAAATTGCAAATTTAAAGGGTTTGAAATTATTTGCAAATGATTGAAGTCAATTCCCAATTATATTCATGTTGCATTTGTATTATAGTCTACCTGATTAATTGGTAGGTTTGAAACAATTATATATAATCATATTTGATTTAAGAAATTAATGAAGAATATCTAAGGGAATGAATGTAGTTAATCCAAATATATATCTTAGCAATTTCTAAAACATGATCAGTTTTACAAATTTACGAGGCTTAAAATATGAAAATTTCTAGTAATAAAACAATTATGTTTGATCAATATAGATTCTTGAATAAATTTCTTTTGAATTGACTTCAAATTGGGGAGGGGATCACAAATTCATACTATTGCTATCAAATATAATTTTCATGATCAAATCCGTCGATGAAATTGAATTGGATTACAACCAATCAACCAAGACAATACAATACAACTCTTCGAATAAGAAAATATAATTTTAATTATAAATTTATTGCTAAAAGAAGTGACATCATATATCATAAAGTAGTCAATTGGTAATGAGTTTGAATCTTAAATGTTGAATTAAAAAAAAAATCATAATTACTCATTATCTTTGGGGAATTTTTCATGAGTAGTAAAAAAGGAAAAAAATTCTAGTAATCAAATAAAATTGATAAATCTCAAGTTGAATATTTCATATTTACTATTTATAAAATATTTTTAAAAAGCTGTTATAAACAAAACAGGGATGGAGAGTATATTATCTACAACAAATTTTCTCATCTTTATGGGTTTTTTTTTTCAATTTTGATGTGAGACTTTGTTTACATCTTGAAAGTTCCATAATTGATAAAGACTATATACTTTAACTGGAAAAAACAAATCATATTCAAATTAAACTTATTAGAAATAGAGATTTTGAAAGACTACCTATCTATATTGTCACTTCCAAACATGATAACTTTTATTAAATTTGGTCCATGTTTTTGGGCCCTCTAAAATCTTCCCTATCTTCTTTTTCATTGGCCAAATATCTCCATCATCCACATGAATTTTATACACCATCCATATGCTATAGTCATGCATTCCATTTCAAAATATTGGTCCTATATATCCAAAAGTGATAAAACTCTAATTTGCAAGTATATATATTTTTGTTTGACTATTGGAGTTTTCCCTTTAAACTATATGGTTGTTGACAAATTACAAATTAACAAGTTTTTTTATTATTATTATTTTCTTTTTATAAATATATTTAGATTCATAATGTATATAGAAATCGTACATGAATGGTGATTTTTTTTTTAAATAATAAAAAAAACATACATGAATGGAATTTCAAATTATTTGCAAATGATTAAATACTATTCCATTTATATTCAAGTTGCATACATTGATATAATCTACCTAATTAATGGGTGTTGCTTATTAAAACATAATACATAATATAATATAGGAGAATTTGCATATATATTATAATAAGGCAAAAAAAATTGTATAAATAGCAAAATAATGAAAATATTTATAAATATAACAAAATCAGATTTATAGACTCCATCAATAGTGTCCAATGGACTCCATCAATAGAGTCTGATAGACTCCATCAATAATGTGTATGATAGACTCCATCAATAGTGTATAATAGAGTCTATCAATAGCATCTAAAAAAAAGTTGCTATATTTGCAATATTTTTAAAATGTTGCTATAATTTTGATGTGGAGTAGAAAATTTGCTATAGAGTGCATATTCCCTATAATATATATATATATATATATATGGTTTGATCTCAATTCAATAGAAAGCAACTATGTTTGATGACAAAACAAATATTTGGTAGAAGACTATATAATTGCAATTTTGTAAAATAAAAATGTCTCTCTCATATCCATTGATGAAGGTGACATATATATATATAGGGTGTGATCGAATTTTCCAATTCCAACATTAAATTTCCTTGTATAAATCTTTTTTCTTTTGTATGGGCGATTGAATTGAATTTGGGAGTTTTTTAAAGTCATATATTATACTATTCCAATTATATTGCAATATATTTATTTTATACAACAAATTATCACGATCGTGTCTACGACTTATCTTTATTTGAAACCACAACATTATCAAATTGATAAAGAGATAACAAATTTATCTTTTTAATTAATACAAATTTTTGTCATATTTGTTTATTGTTTGATTTAAATTTTGTATGATTATTACTTTTAAGTTACATCATATCATGTCATTTTATGACTCTAATATCCACTAATTTTGGGCTGTTAAAATAAAAAAAAAAAAAAAAAAAAAAAAACTTCCTTATGCGCCTTCGTTTTTCTAAAATTTAGGGGGGGGTTTTAGATTTCTAAAATTTAGGGGTATTAATTTTGTCTAATTTCCCATTTATTTTTCTCTTACTTAATAAATTATAATATAATAACTATTTTTATCTCTGTCTAATTACAATTTTCAACTTCCTTTCCATGTGGTCTCATGTGCTTCTTCCACAACTCTCTCTCTATTAATTTCAGTTATTATAGTTGCTATGTTAGTTAGTTAATTAATTAATTAATTAAAGGAGGTGAGAGGAAAATCTAGCTATTTTACTGATTAATTGATTAATGAGGTTTGACTAAATAAATATTAGATTATTGAGTGTAATTTTTGAAGGCATCACATGGATTAATTCCTTTAGTTTATATTTTAAAATAAAACTATTGAATATTGGACGGTTAAGATCATTTTAAAGCAATCATAAAAATTCAAATCTACCCATCGACCGCCCTTAGATATTGCCTGCCACCTTACATATAATGGCCATCCCATGTGCTTTTTATTTATTTATTTTTTTTATTTTTTAAATTTTTTTAATTAATTTATTTATTTATAATCAACTCAATTAACCTAATTAATCAGTGCATATGATTTTATTTTCATTAAAGCGGTTAGCTTTATTTATTATTATTTTTTTTTTTGAGTACAAAGCGGTTAGCTTTATTATTTTAGATTGTCAATGTATTTTGGTTGGATATTCAATACACAAAATCTAACTCGTGATGAAGAGGTGTGGCAATATATTTGAATCCACTAAAATCATATAT
>JBBMEF010000003.1:11943904-11975047 GCA_037832685.1 Sicyos baderoa
TTGGACATTTAAAAGTTGAGGGACCAAAGTAGAACAAAAATGATAGTTGAGGGACTAAAATTGGACTTTTAAAAGTTAAGGGACCAAAATGGAACTTTCATGATAGTTGAGGGACCAAAATGGTAGTTTAACCTTATTATTATATATGTGTTATATTATTTAGGGTAAACAAAAATTGTATTTGGATGTGATCTTTACACAAAATAATTATAAATATAAATAAATTTTTAAGTATTTACATTTATATTCATTAATAATATATTAAAAATATTTATTAATACAATATTTTTTTTTTTAAAAAGTGATTATACTTGTTGTTTTTTTTTACATATTTGACCAATCTTATAAGTTCCCAACATCATATCATTAAAAAAAAGTAAAAATTGAGTTCATTTAACTTTTAAAACAAAAGTTTAGTCTTCAAGTATAAAGTAAATTATAAAGATTAAAAAAAATAGAGTAAATTTCAAAATTATAAAGATTAAATTTTAGATTTAAAATCATCTAAACTATCATTTGTAAAACCAAATTAATAACTTTTCTTTTAAGTATACCAAATTTTTAATTTCATATGTATATTTATATATATTAATTTATTTTGATTGAAATATAGAATAAATTATATATACCTACCTCTTCAAAAAGTGATCTGTTCAAATGTAATGTTCCAAAGGAAAAAGGAAATGAGGAGGAAATAGGCAATATGCGAATAAGAATATATGAAAAAAGAGAGGTATTTAAATTAAAGAAAATAAAAATTAAAAAATTCCCCAAAAAAAAGTCAAAAAGTCAAATATTCCAACTGCGTATAAAACTCCAATCTGTACACGCGTCTTCTTCTTCGTTCGCCCATTGTTCCTCTTCTTCTCCAAACCCCTAATTTTTCTGGTTCAGTTTTTCGGTCAAATCCCACAAATTTGCTCATTTTCGTTGCAATTTCCCCAATTTGGATCCTGAAATTTAAGCTCCGATTCCTCCATTTTCACCCTTTGGTTCTTCCTCTTCGGTGAGAATCCATTCCTCTAGGTTTTTTTGTTGTTCTTTTCTTCTTGGATCAATCGCGGTAGTCAGATCCCCGAAGCCTCTCCCAGGGTTCGTGTGGAGTTTAATTTTCGCTGGATTCTGTGCTTCATTGATCAATTTCATGATTCTTGATCCATTTTAGACGCGTATGATTTGCTAGGGTTTGATTTTCTGTGTGTTTGTGTGTTATTTTTTTTTAATCTTAGAGGTTGATGAATCTGTAACTATGGCTGTGTTGATGTGATTTCTTGATCGGTTGTTCTTTGATTACTGAAGCCCCCCCTGGTTTGGCTGTTTCGTTGTTGTTTGTTGAAAATGTCGTCTGCGGGTGTTACTGCTCTTTGTCCAGTTCACAATGAGCACTTACTTTTCCCCGATCGGGTGATTCCTCCTTCGATTATGGAATCGAATGAATCGATCTGGATTTATGTCTCTGTTTCGGGATCTATGAGTCCTATGCCGATCTTTTCATCGGAATCGATTGAGTCTGTGAAGTTGAGGATCCAATCCCACAAGGGATTTGTGGTGAGGAAACAGAAGTTGGTTTGTGGGGGTCGGGAGTTGTCTCGGAGTAATTCGTTGGTTCGGGATTATGGCGTTACGGATGGGAATGTGTTGCATTTGGTGCTTAGGCTGTCGGATCTTCAGGTGATTAATGTCAAGACTTTTTGTGGGAAAGAGTTCACATTCCATGTCGAGCGGGATAGAGATATTGCTTATGTGAAAGAGAAGATTGGGAAGAAGGTTAAGGAATTTGTGGACAGTGATGAGCATGAAGTAGTGTGTGAGGGTAGGCCGTTAGATGATCATAGCCTCGTTGACAATATTTGTAATAGGAAGGATGCAGTCATACATTTGTTTGTTCGGAAGTCTGCGAAAGTTCGAGGCAGACCTGTTGATAAAAACTTCGAGCTCTCTATTGTGGCGTCAGATGTCAAAGAACAGTGTAAGTCCGAGTTATCTAGGGAAAATGATCAGAAGCAATACAATGAGGATAAGGAAGTTTGTAGGACAGAGTATGAATATGACAAAGAAATTACACCAAGTAGGACTTCTCCTAATGGAGGTAGTTTTATGGCGCCCATTGTCATTAACCCTAAGATTGAATTACCAATACCCATTTGGGATATGGTCAACTCTACTATAGATGGCTTAGACCTTGGGCATTTTCCAGTTAGGTCTTTGGACGGAACCGGTGGCGCATATCTTATGTTAGATCCATCAGGAAAGAAGTATGTGTCTGTGTTTAAGCCAATTGACGAGGAACCAATGGCTGTGAACAATCCGCGAGGGCTTCCATTGTCACTAGATGGGGAAGGGCTCAAGAAAGGAACCAGAGTTGGAGAAGGAGCATTCAGAGAAGTTGCAGCTTACATTTTAGATCATCCAATAGGTGGACACCGTTCAATGTTCGGCGACAAGGGTGGCTTTGCTGGTGTTCCTCCTACAGTTCTAGTCAAGTGCTTTCATGACGGGTTCAACCATCCTAGTGATAAATCAATGAAAATCGGTTCGTTGCAGATGTTCATGGAAAACAATGGTAGTTGTGAGGATTTTGGTGCTGGGACTTTCCCTACTAAGGAGGTGCATAAAATCTCTGTTTTAGATATCAGATTGGCGAACGCAGACAGACATGCTGGAAATATTCTATTGGGAAAAGATAGAGAAGGAGGTCAAACTGTGCTTATTCCAATCGACCATGGATACTGCTTGCCAACAAGTGTGAGTTTTCTTTACTCTTAACTGTGCATTACATATTTTAAATTTTGCGACTCTCGAGCTATTTGTGTTGAATCATGTTAAATATACCCATCAATTCAATTGTGATAGTTGTGTTGAATCATGTTAAAATCATCAACTAACACTCTGTTTACTTGTTGTGGGCTTGAAAACTTGAAGAATGCTCAAACAAGTGAAATTCAATATTAATCGAGGATGAAACGACTTGTCAGAGTCTGAGCTCCTGTGATACCGTGTTCATCAATCAACTCAAAAACTTCACCAAACAACAAACTATGCTCATTTGTTGTGGGCTTAAAAAAGAATGTCCCACAAGTGAAAATGAATATTAATTCAACTGCTGAATTTTGCTGTTTGGAAGTTCACATAATTCATTTGAACCACCACTTTTCTGAGTCGATTTCTCCGTTCTTGCAGTTTGAAGATTGTACATTTGACTGGCTTTATTGGCCACAAGCCCGGCAACCATATGATGCTGAGACATTAGACTACATAACTTCTCTCGATGCGGAGGAAGATCTCGCTCTTCTGAAGTTCCATGGATGGGACCTGCCTCTTGAATGCGCTCGTACACTTCGCATCTCGACCATGCTTTTGAAGAAAGGGGCAAAGAGAGGGCTCACGCCATTCGAGATCGGTAACATGATGTGTAGAGAAACCTTTTCAAAGAAATCCGTGATCGAAGAGTGCGTGGAAGAAGCAATGGATTCTTCGCTCCCTGGTACAAGTGAAGCAACATTCCTTGAAACTGTATATGAAATAATGGATCATCACCTTGATCAGATTGCTGCTTCATTGTCCTGATGGAGGGAGGGAAAGCTAAGATCATTTAGTAAGTAATAATAGGTGTAATTAATCTAAAATATGTGTATAATGCACATATGATGATGTTAATGAAATATTACTATTTTATTTATTATTATTATGCAAGAACGACAGGAACTATTTCTGTTCTGCTTCTTTATTTCTAAATATTATAGCTGGCTGAGAAGGATTGTCATTGGCTTTGTCAATGGCAAACTCTTTGGAATTGCTGTGTTATTGTATGCTTGTATTTGGAATTTATATGGAAATTTAATAAATATTTTTATAATATTTTATAATATTTCTCTGAATGTTTTAATGTTATTGCATGCTATACTGTTTCATCATATGAATTATATTGAACAGTGCATGTTAACAACAAGCACATATGGGATTGGTAGCTTTGTGAAGATTTTGATGTTATTTTTCAAGGCAATTTGGAATAGAATGTGTTCAATTATCTTTTGCAAGAATGTAGATTTTTGGGTCTCCCTTTTTTATCTTTTCATAACTTCATTCAGCAATAAACCAAAAACAACCTAAACTCCGAAGAAATGGGACTGGTCCGACTCCGAAGAAATGGGCTTAATCAACATGAAGCTACAAGGCTCCAAATATAAAGACCGAACACCATTCATCGCCCTTTATTTGGGGTTTTTGCGACAATCTTCGGGGAGTAATTGTACATCCATATCCATGACTGAAGCAAAGGACTCCACCAAACCCCGAAAAGACAATAAAAAACAACCAAATCCTCAGATACACTAGAACCTTTATCAACCAACTCAATGCACAATCGCAGCAGCACAAACTCATTAAACTAGAACCAGCCAACAAAAAGACAATAAAAAAAGCAAGAAGAATATATTCAATGCACATTTCATTCTGAATATGGATTTAGGTACAAATATTTTTGTCTTAGAATTCTATAGTACTTTTTGATTTAGGAATTCGAATTTATAACTTCTAAATCCATGTCAATTACTAGGTTTATTTTGTCTTAGAATTCTATAGTATGTATGCTTGTTTTGGCCATATGAAAGTTATTTTGAAAAGATTATTTGCCTTTGGTCCAACTTATATTAAAGCTACTCAACTCTTATATTTTATGTTAGGTTAAATAATAAGATTGTATTTATCCTTTTTTTTTTTCTTTTTTTTTTTTTTTCATTTACGTCTCGGCTCATAGTTTTTAAATTTGTAAAAAGAATGCATCATATTAATCTTGAACCCAGATCACCTATTTTGTTAGTATATGCTCTCTACAAATATGCTAAAAAAATATACTATTATCAATCTTATTAAGATATATAATATTATTTTTAGTATGGGTTGGATTGAACCGAGTCAAAAATTGATCAACTTGAAAATGGTTTATAATTCAACTCCTACAGATTCCACAAACTCTACAGAAGGGATACACTGCTCTCAAATAAATGAGAGTCAAATACAAATTTTTAGGATCAAACTTGTGACATTGTGTTGAATTAGATTACCACCAAACAATGAAATCAATAGGCCACCAACATTTTTCAACTGGTCATGAGATATACCACATAGTCTTAAAGCATTTAGGTCTCGTTTGATAACCATTTGGTTTTTTGTTTTTGGTTCTTGAAATTTAAGTCTATTTTTATTCGAACTTCTTACAATGTGTTCCACATTTCCTACCATATATTCATCTTTCCTTAAAGAAAGTATGTAGATGCTAACCAACTTTTAGACATATAGTAAAGTAGTTGTAGGCTTAAATTTCAAAAAGCAAAAACAACTAACCATCTGGTTATCAAATGGGGTCTTAATAAGGTTTAGTTGGAATTGTTATTCTCAAGTTCATGAACTAACCTCATTTCTTCTCAAATGATGTATTAGTCTTGATTCTTGAAAACAAATCAGGAAGAGATCTTTCTCTTAACTTTTTTTATTGGAAAAAAGAAAAAGAAAAAAAAAGTTGCCAAAACAAGCCTCATTGTTTGACATTGTAAAAGCTAACCCCAATTACAAGAATGTTGGAATTGAATTTAAGACCTTTTCCTGATAGGTTTGGGAAAGACTAATGAGGTGATTCAAGATTGGCTTTTGCTGGATAAAGTTGAACCAAATGTTATGCATAACAGGTCAAATACAAAGAGTTGAATCTCTAACAAGATTACTGCTTATTTTGTTCTTTCCAAATCCGTCCCGTGATCCGCAGCTTCAGCTCTTTCCTTTCGCCACCCGAAAAGAAGAGTGCCATGTTTCGTTGTATAATGAGGCCGTCATGGCTGTCTCTTACTTTCTTGTGGTTGTCCCGGATGCTTCGAGGGTTGCCCTCCCATATGAGCTTCCTGCCATTCCCACCTACCTCGAGGCTGTAACTGTAGTTTCGGGCATCTGTTTCGTCGCCCATATATCGAAGAAATGCCATGTATACTGGTGCCATACCCAGCTGAAAAGCTTCAAAATGAAGACAGAAATACTGGCCAAAACAGTGAAAGACCTGCACCAAGGCAAAATAAGAGCATAAATAGGAGCTCATGTACGCTGTCTCGTACGACAACTCGATAAGATAATTTGAGCAACAGATACTTACAGTTAGCATCCATGTAGCGTTTTCAACTTCACATGGATTAGCCTTTACGTAGCGATGATTAAACGTGCATCCAGAATGCATGTCGACTTTGTGGTCGTCTCGAAGATGAGAAACAAGGAAAGGGATGTCCCCATCAACTGGGCAGTCTGATCCAGCATAAGGGCAGGTATATGGTCTAAAGTAACAGGCAGATTCATGTTTGAGTTTACTATAGTATGGCAATATCTCTGGGCATCCAAATGTGCAGAATTTACAAGCCAGTTTAAGTGATTCGGCTATCTTTTCTAATGCTAGACATCTGATATCCCCGAGTTCTTGTCTGCATGTCGGGCAACGGTTGTCTACTCTCGTTTTACACGAGGAACAGAGGGTATGTCCATTGGGACACTGGACAAACAAAACAAAAGGTTCAAAATATTCAGCAATATCTTCTCAACTATCTCAAACTGGATAGTTATTACCTGACATTCAGAGACTCGGATTTTCTAAACACTAGAGAGTCACATAAACCAGAAATTATTTGTTTTGTACTTTTAATGAATCCATAGATCTCATGGCATGAACAACATATTAGACAAGACAGTTCTATATGATATGTAGAATCAAAGTTGTAAACAAACATATGCTGGCCATAAAGCTAAAAGGGGAGCATTCAAATATCATCCCTAGACAGCTAGGAGCCTAGGAGCGAGTTTGGTCTAACTTCATATATACACACATACAAGCGTGAGTGTTCAACTATTCTCACCGAAAAATCCGTCTGAACCTATAATAGGTAGGTGCCTACCATGAATTAAACCAATAACCTTTTTAGTTCTCTTGAACGTTAGGTCAAACCATGATGGTCAGCCTAACTTCCTATATGATTTTAGATGAATATAAGAATTGGAATTTATGAAAAACAACAAATGATTTTAAAATATTTTTCTACGACACACTTCCATGTTGACTACTAAAAAGTAATTTTAAAATGATTAACTGGAATCACTTTTAGATCACTATATGGTAAATTTTACACACGTAGAATCACCTTTAGATGTCGTTCAACCAAACAAACTTGTGACTAAAAGCACTCTAAAATCGTGTAACTATACAAATAAACAACTTAATTAAAACCACTTTTATTGCAAGGGTTTTTTAAGTAAAAGTATTTCTTAGGAAGTGCTTAAATCAAAAGGAAAGTCGAACTCACCTAATTAAACATCATGTAAGATGAAAAAGGCTCGACTAAGTTCCGCATCAACTAACATCAAACAAGAATAAAAGAGACCTTTTGTTTGTACAAACTTAAAGCACGAACGCTTAACATCGTCACTTACCATGCATTGTCGTCGACACGGACCAGAAATCCCAAAGAAGATTAAACTTTATCATGCCTTACAGAAGACACAAAAGCATCAATTGTTCTTCAATGTACACAAAATAATTGTCTAAAGAGCATATACCTTGTCCAATGCCTATCCCAACTGCCTCAGCCTTCTAACTCACTCAACAAACCTTATGTCATAAGCAAAAGAGATGCCTTGGTTTAGTGCAAAACTCTTGAAAATATTCAATCTAATATGAAATAGAGAAAAAGATTCCCACAGGGAAGTAGATGATCTCAGCATTTGATGAGTAGAAGACAATCCTACTTCAACCAGCAAGTACAACTGGACTCGGTTCGAAACGAGGAAGGTGAAAATGAAGTAAATTCCTTTCAAATTTCACCTCACCCTTCCGTACACCTGCCCTACCCAAGGCCGATCCCACAGCTAAGATAGTCGGTCGCTCTAGAAGTCACACAGAGGATTCCCATTTCTCAGTTGATGATATGTAATCTAATATGTGAGAGATAAGGAGAGATTCATGTATTCCCTCTCCTTGTAGTAATTAAACTAACCCCAAATATTGTAGACACTTCCCGTGTCTCCATTCTTTCGATGTCTCCCGGTGCTTGACCTTGGGATGGGCGTGGTTACCCCGGATATAGTGGAGAAAAGCTTCGATTTCCCGGTTTCCAAAAAAAAAAAAAAAAAAAAAAAACTAAAACAAAAAAAAACTAACCCCAAAAGGCACACAATTGGATTGGAACATGATTCCAGATTTCCAGTTACAGAACGAAGTTGACTGTAAATCTACACTCATTCCAGACTAACAAAAACAAAAGGAAAGAAAATAAAATAAAACTTTGCAAAGGCAAAATAAATAAATAAGGCCTATTTGATAAAGCAATTGGTTTTTTTCTGTTAAAGAAAATTTAAGCCTATAACAACTTACTTCAACCAATGGTTTTCCTACTTTAATTACTACATTTACCTATATTTTCAAATCCAAACCAAAGTTTAAAAACTCAAAAGAGTAACTTTCAAAAACCTATTTTGGTTAGGATTATGTTATGAATAATCAAAATAACAATCAAGAATTAAAGGAACAACGCAAGAAAAACAACCCACTGATTTATGTGGTTCACTAACATCATGTTAGCAATATATCCACCGGTAGAGGAGATAAGAATACAATCCTTAGTCAAACGATTTTAAGAGAATACAACAAATGATCCAAAATTCCAAATTAACCAATATGAAAGTATAATACCCAATTACATATTTTGATTAGGTTTCCGGGCATCGTTCCTAAGCCCCCACTAGGCACATCACCCAGCAAAACCCCCGACAAAGCAATCATAATGCAACATAGTTCAAGGCATTTCAACAAATTCAAATACTTCCTTAAGGGGATATGAACCTCTAAAATCAAATTCTTATCAAACACGACTACAATGTAAAATAACCCCAAAAAGGGAAAAAAGAAAAACATTATAACTAAGAACCGATCGATCGACAAAACCAAAGCCCCCAATAAACAAATGATTCCCATCAAACAATCAGCAACAACAAGATAATCAATCTCAAGAACATCAAACAAACAACAAACCAACAATTCCATAAGACTCAAACAGATCAGAAACCACAAACACCAAACAAATCAAAACCAAACAAAAAAGGGGGCAAACCTGATGAATCGGAGGGTACATAGAATTAGTACAAACAGGACATTCAAGAAGCTCATGAACACTCGTGGTGGTCGGATTATCGCCATTATTGATCCTCGGCTTAGAAACCGAAGAAAACTGAGAGTTCCGTTGAAGGGTTTTATCCTCCTCGTCCACAACATCCATGGATGGCAAACTTTCGATGCCATCCATCTCCATTTCGCCCTAAATCCTCAAGAACGGTCGAAGGAAAAGCAAAATTAATCGATGGGTTTTGATGGGGACGAGGGTTTGGGCAATGAATCGTCGAATTGGGGCTGAAAAGGGCGAAAATCGACAGGGATTGATGGGATTTGAGGAAGAAATGATGGGAAATTGTTGATGGGAGAAATGAATTGGGCAATTGGGTGGTTGAGATTTGGGGGAAAATGGGAAGAACAGGGAGAATTATGAATAATGGGATTTAGAATGAGAGATTAGTTAATAATAATAATGATAATGATAATGGAAGTTATTTTTTATTTTTATTTTTTTTAAAATTTCTTCCATTTTTGCTAATTTCTTCTGATGGGTTGATAGACAGAGATGTCGTTTGTGGATCGGTTATAAATCAAGAAAGTTCCTTGTCTCTGAGCTGTTCCTTTCCTTGTCACTTTTCTTTTTAATAAATTTCATTTTTTTTTTGTTGAGTACAAACGGGGGAGGGCGACATATACTCATTCTCGAGATTAAATATGTGAAGTTAGTGTTTAACTAGTTTATAATTGAACAACGAAACTATTATGTCACTCACCCATTTGGTATAAATTACATCCCCTTTAATTTAGATTGAAAATATGTATTCAAATTTTCTCAAAAAAAAAAAAAAAAACTATATATTGAAATTATATATATTATTTTATTGAATTCTATCTATTTTATGTATTTGATTTAAGTCATCAATTTTTATTATACTAAATAGGTCGATGACGCGATTGATTATTTTGTTTAATATTATTTTTTTTCAACTTCACAATAAGTGGTAGTATCTTTTATTAGGATTTGTTGATCTACTCCCTCAATACATGTACTAAAAAAAAAAAAAAAACATTTTTTGTGATATTTGATTTTTTTTCTTTTTTTTCTAATAATTACAATCATAAAAAAAAATTCCCCTTTTTAAATTATTCATAAAAAGAATCTGAAAATTATATTTTTAATTTTTGTTGAAACATTGTTAAGGTGAGGATATCTCATAGTGCTTAAAAGATATGCAGGCTACTCTTCTTATTATCAATTAGTTTTTAAATGAATGTCCACACTATCTAACAAGTTTCTAAGTTTTTGTGATATGTTTGAAAGTTGATAATTTTTATTCTTGACATTTCAATAAGACTCATTTTTAATCTTTATGTGTTTTTTTTTAGTTTAATGCTTACTTTCTTTTAAAAATTAAATTCATGTAAAATTAAAATAATCACTTCATCAATATATTAACATTTAAAGTTAGTCTAATCCTTGTTTTAGTCAATTTTACATTATGTAATTAATTATTTTGTTCTCTCACGGATTAAACGTGAGCATTATCGAATGTAAAATTGTTCAATTTTAAAATATATGATGAAATTAAATTTAAATCTCGAACTTAAAGACTAACCATGTGTCTTTTAGTAGTAATGTGTAGTTTAGGGTTTAGGGTTTAAAATGAAATGGTTCAAATGTGATGTTTGAATGAATAGTTATAAGAAAATAATATTTAAGTATGTTGGAAAGAGATAGAATAACTAATTTAAATAAAGGTGATTGAATGAGTGATTACACGAAAATTATGGTTAAACAAAATCGTTTATATAAAGAAGAAAAAATGTTATTTTGAAAAAGATTGTAGTGAAAGGTTAGAATATAGGTTTTTTACCCTTCCTCCAACTTCCACCTTAACCATGCACCCCTATTTTATTAAATTTAAATACTATACTTTAAAATTTGTTTCATTTTGATATTTCAAATGTTCGAATTTTATTTCATGAACTTCCCACAAAATTTATAATTTGTCCTTAAAAGAATTTTTTTTGTTAATTTTCCTTTTAAAAAATATCATTCTAACTCTACACATTTTAAAAATATGGAATTTTGTCTTTACTTATATCAAAATTATTAACATTGTTTAACTAATTAGGATTAGTATCATAAAGGTCAATTTAAAGCATTTTGTAAGAACACATAAAATTAAATATTTAAAGTATGGATCAAAATGAAATAAATTTTAAAATTTCAAAATTAAAATTAAACATTTGAAAGTATTTTTTTATTCAACAATATTCTAATATTCTAATATGTATTTGTAATCTCTCTTCCTCCAAATTTATACTAAAAAAACAACAATCATTTAGAGGTGGAGAAATTGAAACATTCTAATCTCTTGGTTACTAGATTAATTATATAAGATGTCGTTAGAGTTCTCATTTTGTTAGCCGACATTTAAAAATAAAAAAAATGATTCAAATCTAAAAATTTAGGGCCAAAATGATATTTTAGTATTTTCTTTATTTTCCAAAGTTTTCTATTATTATTATTATTTTTCAAAGTATTTTAATCTTTTCTTTATTTCCCGTAGTGAACTTAGTGTTATGCTCATACTTTTTTAATGGGTTTTTCATGTAGCTGCATACCATTTAGACCTATTCTTATTACATCCATTGTTATGTTGTCAATACACATAATTTCATTGTTTTTTTTATAATGAGATATTCGAACATATAATCTCATAGTTATTAGGTTGTATAAGATGTCGGTTATTATTTTTATGACATCATTTTCATGTGAAAGTATCATATGGACATGGTTGTCTTTTTTTTCTTTTTCTGAAATCGACATAATTGTCCTTTTATTGCTTGTAAAGTTATATATAACATGTTTTCCAAAACGTTTTCATAAATCTTTATCTCGTTTTTTAAACTTATTTTTTTCCTCAAAAAGTGCAAAAGGTTGGATTCATACATTGAGACTGTTGCGAAATTTATTTTTCGTACGACTGACTTATTTACTAGATTAGAGTAAGTGTTGCTAGTTATTGTTTTATTGCTAAAATATATTATCTTAATATATTTAGTTCAATTGGAATGACATATATTCTAAACAAAAAAGTTACGATTATTGTTAATCTTTTTTTAAAAAAAAACACAATTTGATACCTTAAAATTCTTAAATTTATACTTAATGCAGTAATTTTTTCAATAACTTCTTTTTTTTCTTTTTTCTTTTTTTTGTAGAAAAAAAAAACATAAACAAATTAATAGTGATCATCTCCGGCACGCACACGAGATGTTATCCTTCACAAGCTCAATATTGTAAATATTGGAACAAAAATTCGGGACTTTTTTCATCTATTGGTGCTCAACTGTTTCTAAAACTGCAAAACGGGCTAACTTGTGTGCAAAGAGTTTGCTTCACGACTAATCCAAGAAAATTGGACGAAGTTTAGATTAGAACCAAAAACCTTAACTTTATCAACAATCCTACTCACTTCTGATTGATCAATTGATGTGTTTTGAATCAACCTCACCACCCGTAAAGCGTCGGACTCCATCTCAATTCATTGAAGACCCAAAGAAATAGCAAACTCCAAACCTTCTTTAATAGCTAGAGCTTTGACAACCTTTGGATTCTTTCTTTAAAAGTTTGTTAATCTTGTCAGCTTGAGATATGAAAATTCAAATTTTCTACCTTAAAAAGAGAAGTGCCTGTAAAATTATTAAAATTTGTTAACATTAAAATGATCATAAAGTACTAGTATATTAACATATTTTGACACACGTGTGATTTTTTTTTTTTTTTTTTTTTAATTTTTAATTTAACTCAACAATGAAATAGTATGAAAATAACTTATTCTAAATATGTTAATAAAGTAATAATATAATTATGAAACGCAACTTTTTTGTTAATTTTTTTTAATGAAGAATTTTTTTTTTTTCTTTTTGAATATTAATGGTAAAGTAGAAAATTTAAAAGATGGAGGATTAATTAGATGATATTTGATTTAGAGACCATTTAGCTTCATGATAATTCGGTTAAATATATGTTTTTTTTAATGTACCTATTAGAAATCAAATTTGAATTAGGAACAATTTGAAACTCAGTTAATCCTTTATATCATCAAGCTTCGATGTCTTTCGATGGTTAAATATATGCTTTGTTTGGCTTCTAATATTTGGTTTTTTGAAACTTTAGTTCTATCTTCTAATTAAAAGCTTAAAATTCGATTGGAATATATAGAATTATTAAGTCGTATATGATGTTAATTAGAGTTATGCTTATTTTATTTTTAAAATTTTAATTTTAATTTTTAATTATCTAAAAATTTTAATGGAATCATCAACATATTAATATTTTTTTAATCAAATCTTCACCATTCAACTACTAAATGAATGACCCATGTAAATTTGAAAGTACTAATTTTGGTAATTTTATGGTATATTTTACATTTTAATAGGCCAGTTTGCTCTAAAACAAAGTTATTATTTATTTAGTTGAACAATCTCAATATTTAAAATATAATCTGGTTATGCATCATATTATTAAGACCTTTTATTTCAGAAAAGAAAAACTTATGCCTTTATTGACAATAAATTATTGTTTTTTTTTTTTTTTTTTAGATAAATTATTGTTTACTACATCCGTATAAAGTAAGTTAGTTTTCATTAAGAAATTTATTGTGTATACCAACTTTAGAATCCTTTATTAGAATTATAGCACACTTTTATCAAAAATTTATTTCTACCAAAATTCTAAATAATTGAACTCAATCACTCGATTACTTTTAATTTTTTTGGTATAGATGCAATTATTTTCAATTTTGTGCTATAAACGCAATTTTTTAGCCAAGTTTTGTTATACATGAAAAATTCTTTTTGGTTAAAGGCCATTAATTTCTTTCTTCAAATTTTAACGTAGAATATTTTCAATTTAATTAATTAATAAAATATATTTTGACAATACATAATAATTCTGTTAACTAATTTGAATATTGCCAAAACATCCTGCAAAATTTTAGTAATATCTAGCCTTAGTAATCAAGATACTATAAATTTGAATTTCTCAACTCATTTTTATTGTTGAATATTTTTTATAAAAATAAAAATAATAATAATTTAAACATGGTGTAAAAATATAAGAGATAATTGGAAAATAATAAATACATCAATATTAGGAGCAAAATAAAATAACAACTCAATATTAGGGGCTTAAAAAGAAATTTGACCTAATAATAATAGCAATAATGAGCTTTTCTCTCTCAAATAATTGTACTTGGAACAATTTCAAGATGGAATATCATTTTTAAGTTGATTTGTTTGAATTAATTATTTTTCTCAAGTTGTTAGATAATTTATTATAAGTGAGAAGAAATTTCTTTTTCAAATTTTTTAAAATAATTATCTTTCCTTGAAGTTTTTTTCTTTTTTTCTTCTTTTCTTTCTTTCTAATTGATGAATAATTTGAGGTGTGAATTTGAATCCTAACTAATTAATCATAAACACTTATATTATATGAGTTATTGTTGTTGTGATTTTTTTTATATAAAGTATTGTTGTTGTGACATTTTTTTCTTTAGAAGTTAGACTTTTAATTTGGTGGATAAATTATATATTGTTAAGATTCCCTTGTACTGTTTATTCTGTCATCTTCTTTTTTAGTTTATTCTTTATCTTCAACATCTTCCTTTCTTGGAATTATAAATTTAGTTATAATGGTATCTTATTCTGATCTAAACTTAAGAAAGAAAAAAAAAAACATGATCTACAATATGTCAACAAATTTAAGACTGTCATTTTTTATTTATTTGTTTATGAGTACAAGTCGGAGAAAAAGAGGATTACAAATATTAATTCCAAAAATCGAACGGTTATCATGATGTTGAACTGAATTTTTATCGAACTATGAAATTATAAGTTACCGAACAATTTAAGACTGTTATTAGTTTAGAATTATTGAGCCTTTTAAACTAATTGTTATTAAATATTTAGAAAAATTGAATTTAATAGAAACTAAATTGTGTGTGTTTGGTATCAAAAGGAGCAAATCTTTTTATCTTTATGTCTATGTTACATATTCGAATTCTCTACTTCTAATTCTTTATCTAAACAAGCTATTCAATAAAAACGGAAGTTCTTTTTAGTACTTTATTTTCGAACATAGGTTTAATAGCATGAAATACAATATGTATCTATATTGTTATTATTATTTTATTAAAATTTATTATTTTTTATATTTTAAAATCAAGTACTTTTATTTTATTTTTTAATTTAATTTGAATCGATAAATCATTATGGTTTGGTTCAAGTAGTGAAAGAGGGTTTTCGGGTACTTAATGAATTCAATCCATGGTAGTCATTTATCTAAAATTTATTTCTTACAATTTTTTTTGACATTTAAATGTTGTATGGTCAGACAATATGTTCAACATTAATCGAGGTCAGTTACTATGTTATACAATAAATGCATTTAAAGCTTTGTTCTTTTTTTGTTTTATCCTAACATTTTAATAATGTTGTGTGTTAATTGGTTAATGAACAAACTGTTAATTTTTATTTAATCTTTTTTTAATAATATTGGTTCATTGACATTTTATAAGATGTGAAATATGAACGTAAAATATTATAGATATTATGTCATTGGACTCATTTATGGGAATTGTTGTTTTGTAGCCGATAAATAAAAATTGAAAATGAAAAAAAAAAAATTGAAAAAGTAATCTATTTTTAAAATCAAACAGAACCAAATGAAAATCATTTTTGTCATTTATTAAAAATAAGTTCAGTTGTCAATTTAGAACAAAATTAACAAAAAAAAAAAAAAAAAACTAGACCGAAATTTTACGCTAAAAATATGGGGTTTTTCATGTATAATAAAAGTGGGGTAAAAAATTGCATCTATAATACATTTTTATCAAAAATGAGTTTATAGTAAAATTCCAAATAATTAAGTAGTGATTGAGTTCAATCATTAATAATTGATTGATGAGTTCAAACATTTAACAAACTGATTGAATACAATCAAATATTACAGTCACTACTCAATCACTTGAAATTTTGCTATAAACCATTTTTTAATAAAAATGTACTATAATTTTAATAGAAGGTCCTAAAATTGTTATGCACTACAAAAGGTAAACAAAAAAGAGGTGAAATTATAAAAACTCTGAACTTTTTCATATTTTTCATAGGAATTTAGAACACTATTTTAGATGGTTATATATATATATATATAGTGTGTATTGGTAGGGTATTTGGAAGGGACAAATAATTGAAGAATATAATGGAAGTAGCTAATTAATAATGTGAGTGGCCAAAACATACCTTTGGATTCATAGTGGGGTTCCATTAATTGATGTTTCCATCCATGTTGAATAATTTCATATTGATTGACAATAATTTTCTAAGGCATGGAAGCTGACTGTATTATGTGTTTATTGCCCCTTGTGGGTTTTCATGCTTTAAAATTACAATGTCAACCTTCTATATGTGAGAAAGTTTTTTCATTAACTCACGCATATCTTAATTATTGTCACAATATATATAGTCTGACTCTAAATTATTTAGATATTTCTAAAATTTCTAAATAAAAGTTCCTAGGCATGTGTGATATCATAGATTAAATTTATCATATCTTAATTCTTAAAATTCCTTTTAACAAGTTACTCCATAATAATTATTCTTTTAAGAAAATGCATCAAATCTATGTTAAAATATCACATTAGTCCTTTATAATTTTAAATTTAGTTATATTCTAGTTTTTGAACTTTTTTTTAGTATAATTTAGGGGAGGAAAATTATTATAAATATTAATTTTAGGGATAGAACTTGTGACTCTGGAATGGAAAAACTTTAGAACTTTTAAACTATGTTTGATAAACCATTTAATATTGTTTATTGTTTTTTTTATTATTATTTTGACTCATATTTTTTATAAAAGTTTTATCTTCCCTTTAGAAACATATGTGAACTGTGACCAAATTTTAAAAATAAAAATAAGTTTTTTGAAATTACTTTTTAATTTATAAATTTTAATTTAATTTTTAAAAATATAGGTAAGAAGTAAATATTTAAATAAAAAAAAATAGTATAAAATAGTTTTGTTATAGCCTTGAATTTCAAAAAAAAAAAACTCAAAATTAGTCATTATAATAAATTTTGTTAATTTTTCTTTAAAACACATTCTTCCAAGATATTTTTTTATAAAATGCATTCACATTTTTTTTACTATATTTATTGATATTATTGAATTAATTTAGATTAATATCCACTTCAAAATTATCCTAGAAAATAATTTTAAGCCTTTTATTTTAGTACAAGTCAAATTATATATAATTCAAAGTTCGATAATCAAAATGAAATTATGATATTTTAACCCCAAATTTATTATACCACATCAAACCTTTGAGACTACCTAGCCAACATAAACACTGAGCTCATGATATCAATATACATTTTCTGAACTAAAAGAAAAAAACTTTGATGACCTATAAGAAAAGTTACTAATATACCTTACTTGATTATGGTGTATGGGAATGGACTTGTTAGAACTTGATCGGATGAAGTAACTTGAAATTCTTTTCTTTTATTCAATTTTAGAGTGTTCCAATTTATATTTTCTTTTAATTTAATTTTATGATTCCACAATTCTATTTATATTGGAGTTTATACCTAAAAATCTTTTACCAAAGGATCGGTGGCGCAGTAAAATCGAGAGCATGAGTTATATGAAACAAAAACAAGAGTTAAGTAAAACGTATTATTGATTATGTAGACAAATATTTTAGAACTTACATCTATTTAGAATTAGTTAAGAATTATTTTGTGAAAAGAGTCCACGGTTATAATAACTCAACCTCCCCTTGAATTAATGCCCTCCAAACCCACCAATTAATGCCCTCCAAACCCACCAAAGTCTCTTCATATAAAAAAACATTGGAAGCTTTATTCAAAGACATAAGTATATGTTCCTAAATCAAAAAGGCTTTGGGTTAAAAAATCCCTTACTTCCAAGGGTTGTTGAACTCAAAAAATTATCAAAGATATGAATAGAAACTTAACTCAGTGGAAATTGATAACCTTTTCAAATTCATGTAAAATTTGATTTTTACATAATAATCTGTGAGTTTAAATGGATGAAATTGAAAGTTTAGCGTAAAAAATTATACAGAAAATGATTGTTTCCTCAAATTATTATCTTTTTGTAGTTTAAAATAACTATTATTATTTTTATCTCAATTGAGGAAAAAAAAATAGGTACACAAAATTCTAACCAATAAACAATCTAATCTCTGAGTAACTATTCCCTTCTAAAAAACCTACAAGTCAAGGAAAGGTAATTTACTACCGGACAATAGTTCGGCGACATAAGTGTGTCCAAGAATATGTCCAAGGAACCAAAAAGTTATGAGTTTGAATCTCCGACAGACCATCCTCGTTTGAACTCTAAAAATAAAACTAAAAATTACCACTGATTTGGGAATGCTTCTCTATATTGTGCATCTCCATTTAGTGTAAGCTGCCTATAAGTTTAACCCCTAGCCTTGGCATTTAACAGCCTTTGCGATAACCTATCTTTCGCCGATGTTTTCTTACGTAGCATCGACGCAAGTGTTTTCTTCTTGTTCCGAGCCAATCCAGTCTCCACACCAGTTGTTTCCATGTGTTCACCCAAAGCAGAAGATCTTGGTGTCGACGCTAATGCAGCATCGCGCAAAACAGCATCATTGTGCTGTCTAACTTTTGCAAGTTTGGCACGCTTCAGTACTTTTTTGTCATGTTCTCTCTTCTCCGCTGCCTCTTTATCTCTTGCACGTACATTTTTCACAGCCTGCCTTGCTAACTTTTCGATGGCTCCAGTCTCGAGGTCAGGAGGGATCTCGAGATCAGGAGTTGTCACGTTCTCAACCAATGGTCGCCCTTCATCATCACGCGGCACAATAGATCCATGAAATGGGCACACACTTAGATCTCTTCTCTGACAAAGTCCTCCTTTCCTTAAAGGAGCACGACATGGTTGAATTTCAGGTTGATCTTCTTTGTAAAGTGAAGTCCTGACATTCAGTTCTGCAATTTTCTCGGCAGGAATAGTTGCATCGTAATCAACTCGACCCCAGTGACTTTCGAGCTCTAATCCTCGCTGGTTCGCCAAAACATCCTTATTTGAATCCCAAGTATTTAAGAAAGAGCCCCATTCAATAACTGGAGCTTCAGCTAAGAGGTTATTCCTCAGAGAGGAGGCCGAATCACGACTACCGACTTCACCATTTTGCACCGCGTTGCCAACATGTGCCACACGACTGGTTTTGGTTTTAGTTTCTGCTTTTTTAATCACACCGGACGTCGACGCCACAACAAGATCATTCTTTTTCCTTTCAAGATCTTCATTTTTTGTTTCGAATGTAGAGGAACCTCCATTCTCCATTGCTCCCACCTTACCTTCTTCCCAAAAATCTTCATCGTTGTCATCATGATTTGCACTTACTGTAAAAGAACAACCCGATTCTTCACATCTCTTCTTCACCGTACGTAGATTATTTCGTATATCGATGAACTCCTTTAAGGCTGAATCTCTGAATCTTATATCTGTTAAGTCAACCCTAACAAGAACAGAGATCCACTCTTGGATGGAAACCAGGTGTTTTGACATAAGCTTGTAAAGCTCTCTTAATGCATCAAAAACCACTTTATTATCATGGTTCTCATGAACCATTTCCCCTTCTTTCAGTGCATCAAGACGGATCTGTCTCAGCTCGAAAGATCGAAACTCTTCAGTGGTGTCGTCATCTAAAGGAATCATGGCTTCGGTATCATCTTTCGAATGAACAATATCCAAACACTCCTTGATCTCATCCACAGTCGATTGAATTTCTTCCTTTATAGAAGAAAAATTCCCTTTCAACATTTCAAACTTGCTAAGCAATATCTCTTTTGACCTTCTTTCTCTTTCCATCCTCTCTTGCTGACGCCGCGCTGCGTTTGCCTGTATATTCGGAAATTTGAACTGAAGCGTATTCCTCAAGTAGTCGTAACCTAATCTAAGCTGTCTGTGGTAAGTGCCGAAAGAATCGTTCCACTTCTCCAAAAACTCGATTGCCTTTGAACGCAGAGTACAGGCAACATCTGCTGGTGCAGGAAGTGGCATAGTTCTTCTGAATCCAACACTTAATGTCAGCAGTTGATCCAATTTCTCAACAATAAGCGATCTGAAAAGCTTCGATCTCATGAAAAGTTCATCAATTACCAGAAATGTGAGATAACGGACCTGCCAAAAAAAGAAAAATGATCAAATGTTCATATATTTCCATCATTGCACATTTCCACTCCCAAGTCCAACTCTCTTGCTTATTCTCTTCACAAAGATTTGCAACAGTGCAAAAAGATGAAACATTAAAACAACAGTAACAAAGAGGACATTGGGTTCATTCTAAATTCTTTAATTTGTCTTAGACATATCAAGATAATAATGAAGCGTTCAAATAAGACAAACCAAAGCAGTGATTACCACTTTTGTCCCTCCAAAGTTCAACTACCTTCCCAGTAAATGTGTGTGTGTGTGTGAGAGAGAGAGAGAGAGATTATGCAAAAACTCTACAATACTATAGAGCAAAGAAATATGTGTGATAGCCTCTATAGATCTGATCTCTTAAACATTTCTAAGCTCCATCCTACACCTGAGATTTAAGCAAAACAAAAAACTAAATAAAAGCATCTTTCAACAATGAAACATTATATACTTCTTACATATTTTGATAAAAACATATACCTCGCAGTCACGGACAATGAACAATTTTACAATGTATGAAAGTTAGAGATGAAAAGAAGGGAAGAAGTACAAAATGTTGCATCACAATTTACATGTTAGGCGGCAAGAACATCAGACTTAACTCTTTACTCCATTATGAACTATAATGCTCATAATTTTCTGGACAGTTCCATGGCAAAGATGAAATTAAAAGGCTGTCTATCCAAGCACTGTTATCAAATAACGATTGCAGTAACTAAAGTCAATTGCATAGAAGAACCGGATCGAAGTTAACACAATCTTCATAGGTTTTTTACTGCAAGCTGGCGAGACCGGCGCAATGCAAGGACATGATCAAAGAGTTGTCTGTTTCACGACAAGCATGAATTTGTGCTATTTTTTCGGTTTCTGTGAGGAGAGGAATGATAGAACTTTAGAGGGTAAAAGAATCTTCGGCGGATGTTTGGTCCTCAATAAATTATATGTTTTTCTTTGAACCTCAATTACTAATACTTTTATAATTACCATTTAGGTGTAAATTCTCTAGATTGGAGACTGGTTTTATAAGGTCAGTTTTGTTTGCTTGGACTGTTTTATTAGGATACCCTTTAACAACTTTCATTCTTTTCTCAATGAAAGTTTGTTATTTCATCCCAAAAAAAAAATCACCTAAATGTTTCTTTTTGTATTATATCTATGAACAGTTTAAAGATAAGATCAAATAAGCCAAACTTCAATCTAATTCCAAGGTAGAAAACTTAATTCATCAAAAACGAAACCCAAAAGTACCGAAACGATTGAATACAAAATTCAGATAAACTCACAAATCATCAAAGCACAAACTACAGAAGGCACAAATTCAGGTAATTTTTATTTAGAGTGTTGGATAGATTTCAACCGGTGTTTGGGCACTCATTAAATTCTATGTTTTCATTTGGACGTTCGTAGTAACTTTTTTGCATTTAGCCTTTAGGTTCAATTTCTCTAGATTGGAGACCGTTTTTGTAAGGGTTTCTTTTGATTGCTTGGACTGCTCTTTTATGCTCTTTGTTTAGTTCTTCGTATTTCATCAAAAACAAATCTCCTAAATGTTCCTTTTCGTACTCCATCTATGAACAGTCTTAAGACAATATCAATTAAGCAAAACTTCAGTCCAATCGCAAGGCAGAAAACTCAATTCATTCCGAAACGATCGAATACAAAATTTAGGTAAAATCACAAATCAAGAACGCAGAAACAAAAGAATAAGCCAGCACCAACGAATTGAACGCACAAAACCTAAACCGAAATTCAAAAAATAGACAAGAAACCTGAGAATGAGGGCGCCACATAAGGTCCATCAAAACTTGAGCGGCAACTCGAAGCTCCGAATCCGAATACCGCACAACCGATTTGATAGCCTTGAGAAGCCGAGGATCAACCTCCGGATCCGTGGAGTTCGTAGCGTTCTCAATCAAAACCCTAACCTTCGCTCCCTCGCCCCGCTCTTCCGCCATTGTCACTGGTCAAACACAGACATCGTCAAAATTATCCAAAATCCGCAATATATATATATATATACAAATTTACAACCACGTAGGCGCCGCCGCTACCGTCGGATGCGAATTGAACGGCGGGAAGAGATTTGAGCGTTTTCCGGCGTCGTTGAATCGGAATTTGGATTCAGAAACGGATCAGAACTCATGTAGACTTGAGATCGGAGGTTGCGATCTTGATATGAACGATTTTGGTCTTCAATTTCATGATCCATTTTGTGGAGAGATCTTCTTCTAATTGAATTGGTTCATCCATGGAGAATTAGGGTTTTGATTCGTTCCCAAATTTGGTTTCGGTTTTGGAATTGTTTTACGCTTCAGCCATTTTCACCATTTTCGATGAACTATATATACAAATTGATTCGTTCGATCCAAATTTGGTGATTTCTTTTTTCTTTTCTTTTCTTTTTTTGTTTCGAGAGAGTGATTTCTATTTTTAATTTAATGTGTGGTTATTTTTGTTTTGGCAAATAGTAAATAATATTTTGGTACCTCAACCTTTATTTATTTACTTGTTAGACTCATTTTACAAAATAATTATAAAATTAAGTAAAATTTTAAATTATTTTCATCCTATGTTTTAATTCAGTAATAAAATATTATAAAAAGTATGTATAAATACTCATAGATGATTAAATTTACTCACTTTTTTTACAAATTGATTAACTTGCAAGATTTTTTTTAAAAAAAATTGGTTTGTGTAATAAATTTGAAGTTAATATTAATCAAAATAGGTTGAATAATATTAATAATTTTACTAAAACTGATTCGACTCACCGAAATCGACCAATTTGAAAGCGATCATCGGTTTCCAAGTATGTGTCGGTCCGTGTCAGTTAGAAGAAAAAAAATATCTTTAGGTCAGTCGGTTATGTCGGTTTAGGTCACTTTTGAAGTTAATATTAATCAAAATAGGTTGAATAATATTAATTAGATTCATTGTTAAATTACTATAAAATTGACTTAAATTTAAATATTTTTCTAAAAATTGTTTAAGATGTTCAAAATTTTAATATTAATTTTTAAAAATTTATATGACGAAAATGGTTGAAGCGTAAATGGTGAAAATGATTAAAAAAAAAAAATTATATGAAATTAATTTTTTTAAAAAAAAAATTAAAAGATGTTCAAGCACATATCAAGTACATAAAAGAGTGTGGACGATGACAGTACATTAAATGTCTTCGAACTCAATAACAAATACATATGGAACATAGAATATGGACGTAGTAGTATACTAGATGTACACATACACTTCATAACATATCATACACAGACAACAAGTAATGGTCATATCTAACTCACATAGCATTTAACATATTAACACTAAAATTGAAACATATAGTCATACTAGTAGTACAAATGAAGCACACAATTATTTCAACTAAGTTTTTTTAATATAATTATTTATTATATTTTAGATTTTTCTAGATTCAAAATTAGTTATAAAATAATATATTTAAGTTCTAAAAAAAAAAAAAATCTATAATTTAACCATATATTTTCAAAAGTTTAAATGGTAACTTTAAATATTTTAACTAGGTTTGTTATAATTATTTGTTCTATTTTTAGATTTTTTTAATATTGAAAAATAGTTACAACATATATTCAAATTAGATTAAAAAATATATATTAGAAAATGTAGGGAGGGGAAAAATAATCAATCAATCATCTATTAAAAATTAAAAAAAAATTCTAAAATTAAAAAAAGACATAAATTTAAAGTTTAATAATTAATAGTCATAATCTCTATTATTTTCCAATATTTAGTTATTTCCCTAGTTGTTCCTACTTTAATTCTCTTTCCCCAAATTTTCAAAAGTAGACATAGATGCTAAAAATTGTTTGCTATTTTCTTAATGAGTTCAATGCTAATGAATTTTTTACGAGGCCAAAATTAGCATATTTCTATTGGCATCTTGTACGACCTACTAACCATGAGACTACAAGTTTGAATCCCTCTCCTCCAATATTATTGTATAAAAAAATGAATTTCTTACGGTTCATTAACATCTAAATGTTGTAGGCTCAAATGGTATGTCATGTAACATTAGTTGAGGTGCACGAAATCTGGTCCGGATAATCACCAATACCAGTAATTATTTGCTAATAATACCTAAAATAATAAAAATTACGAAAACCGTAAATAGGAGGGGTGAACAAACAACCCGAGTAACTCGAATCAACTCAACCCAATTTGATGAGTTAAGTTCAAAATTATGAAATTTTCATGAATTGAATTGGGTTAAAGGTTGACCTAAAATTAACCCAATGCGACCCACCCAAATTATTATTATGTTTTTTTTTTTGGGAAGAGATTATTATATTATTTAATTATATATCAATTAATTGAATTTAATTTTTATTACTATTTTTTTTTTCAATGTGTTAAAAAAATTTAAAAAGTTTTTATAATGATCATATACACTAAATTATGTCATATATTTTTATTCGTTTTAATTATCTATTTGTTTTAAAAAAAATCGAATGATGTCATCTATTTTACTTACAACCATGACAATATGATTAATATAGTATGTGACTTTTAATTGAATGTTTTGCATATTAAATATTTATATAATTTCATTAACTTGATACGTTAATGATTAGAGATTGTATTTTATTTAGGTATAAAGTATGACTAATATGATTAATATATATATAAAGTATGATTAATATATATATAAAGTATAATTCATATATATATATATATATATATATATATATATATATATATATATAGGGAACCCGACCTAACTTGACCTAACCCAAGTTTCTCAAACAAAAATACAAAAAAAAAAATTAACCCAACCAAAAAATATAGAATAAGATTATCTTTTTAATTGAATTGAATTGAATTGTGTTGGAAAATTGACGAATCTACAAATTTAGATCGAACACCTTCTCAACCCAACCAACCAACCGAACTCAACCAACCATGTACACTCCAAAAAAATAGTTCAAACAATAGTCTTACGACCAATCCGGCAAAATCAGAAAGCCCATTCAGTTCTGGCCCACTCTACAAGAACAAAAACCCTAGAAAATTTGCAAGCCCTAATCAGCCGCCATTGCAGATCCCTCAAAAGCTTACTTTCTCACGAATCCCTCCATGGTTCCTGGTCTTCAAATCCCAATCTGTTCAACGGTCAACACTTTACGAAGCACCATTTAGGTTTTACTCTCCAATCTCCTCATCATTTCGCAATTACGCACTATTTTAGTTACTAATTCCCATTACACTGCTTGATTTTGTTCACTTTTCCGCATTTTTCTTGGGTTCGGTTGGATTGGATTAGAGGAATTTTCAGGACAAATCATTAGTTTTGGTTCGTCAATCTCCAAACCGTCCAGCCATATGCGTTAGAGCAATTCAATCTAACACAATCTTATATTATTGTGTTGGATTGAGTTGTCGGGTTATGTTTAATCTATGTTTTTCTCGATAAGAAAAATAAAATAACTCTATGCATAGCCCATTATGAACAAATAAATAAAATATTGCAAATAATATACTTGAAACTATATTAAGGAGTGTTTGTTTATGATTTAGCTTAATGAGTTATATTGAGGATTTATTTTGAGTAGTCAAAAATTGAGAGTTGTAGATTTAAAATGAGTAATTATTTCAGTAATCATTAAACATAGGGGATTAAAAATGAGTTATTTTGATTAAATGAGTGATTAGTTATAAATGAATGATTAAAAATTAGACTTTCTTTAAAAATAAAAAGGAGTAGTTAAAAAAAAATCGATATAGGTTTATTAATATGCTAATAATTCATTTTATTAATTAATTTATCTTCTTACCCACATTATATATATATAATTCTTAGTTCGAGTTACCTAGGTTGAACTAGTAAAAAATTGGTCAAACTTTTCTGCATTCCAGGTTGTTTGAGTTGTCGGTTGTTTTGTACCTTTCAACCGCGTGTATATAACTTTTCTGCATTCTAAAATAATAAAGGATATGATGTTGAATATGTAAAAGGTCTGAGAAGGAAGATTGTGTAGGTAGAGACAATGTTTGAGGGTTGAGGAAATGGGATTGATAAAGGAAGAGGGCCCCTGTTCTTGTGAGAGTTATCGCATTGTGACATTCGCAACCTCTTCTATAGAAATCATTTAGGGTCGAACAAAAGGCGTGGGTTGGATTCTAGCATTGGATTCTAACTTAGACTTCGCCCGACATTCGTTCGTTATCCTCTGCCTCAAATGTTTGTTTTCGGCTTTTGCTCTTCCTTCGTTGATCATACCTTCACACTGATCCTTCTTCATATGTTCAAATGTTTGTTTAGTTCACTTGGATTTGATTGGGATTAGGGTGAGAAGCCATTGAGAAGATTGTTCTGTAGTTTAAGTTTTGGTTCATTATTAGGTGTATAACTTTTTTTCAATTTGAATTTGATCAAGGAATGTGTTTTAAATGGCGCGCGCTCGGGCGTGCTTAGGCTCGTGGTGTAAGTCTAGTGTCTCACCTTGCGCCTTGAGTGCCTTTATTTTAAGTGGCTAAGCTCACGGAAAACGGCTCACTTTACCTTTAGTTTTTCTTTTTGTTCTTTAGTAACTAAAAAGTACCATTTAGCTAACTTCATGGGAGTATTTTTTTTGATGTTCTTACTCTAACTATTCTATCTCATCCTTATGAATATTTTTATCTATATTTTTCATGTATAGAATGCTTTACAATAAAAGTTTGCTATTTTTTGTTATTGCGCTCAAGCCCTAGTAGGTTATTGCATAATAATATCTTCAAAAAAGACATTTTTAGTTTCTAAGTTTGTGATCTAGTTTTAATTTGGTCTATAAGTTTCAAAACTGAACAATTATTGATTGAAACATGGGAACCAAATTGAAGCTAGATCCCTAATATAGAGACTAAAAAGCTAATTCTTTTCTAAAACATTGATGAAGGATATGATGTTGAATATGTAAAAGGTCTGAGAAGGAAGGATTGTGTCGGTAGAGACGATATTTGAGGTTCGAGGAAAGCGAATAATAATGGGAGAGGGCCCTTGTCCTTGTGAGAGTCATCACATTGTGACTTTCGCAACCTCTTCTAAAGAAATTGTGTTTTTGAAACATCAACGGGTTCGAACAAAAGGCATGGATGCATTCTAGCATTGGATGCTAACCTAGACTTCGCCCCGACACTTCCGTTTTCATCGGCCTTGAATATTTGCTTTCTGCTTTCACTCTTCCTTTAGTGATCATACCCTTCACACTGATCCTTCTTCATTTCATCTGCTGTTAGATCCTTTTGTGGTGAGGTTTGAATGTTAGGTGGTTGTTAAGTTCATTTGGATTGGATTAGGATTTGGGTTTGAAGACATTGAAAATAATGTGCATAAGTTTAAGTTTTTGGGTGTTGTGCTGATTTTATAAGGAGCAATACTTACCTTTAACGCCACATATTTTTAACTTTATCATTTTTCTCTCCATCAATCGAGTTAATTTTTTTTTAATCAAGATATTTTTTTTTGAATCTTTCTATTTTTGTCGAACTTTTAAAACATCCATTTAAATTCATGTTCTATTTTTGTCGAAAACTAAGATTTTGGTGACATTCTTTATTTATTGTGAGATTGAATAGAAATCCATGGGTTTTAAGTTGGTGGCCAGATAAGCGGGTCGGGTATTGGATTTTACTTGAATAAAGTTTAGAGTTTCGAACCATACCAGGCTTGATAGAAGAACCTGTATGAAGGCAACTTTCAAGACAAGACATCATTCTCAATTGCTGTAAATTTGAATACAACATGAAACAATTGAAATTTAGCTCAGCTAAGAGGTGATGATTATAATCTTTTTATATAATTTTTCTTTACAACTAAATGTAGGCAATATATAATGTAACATTAGTCGTGTTGTGCACATGCGTGATATCATGTGACATTAGCTGTGGGGCGCGCTAGCTAGTCTAGAGAAGGACATTATAACAAAAAACAGAATTTGGAAAACAAAGTAGAAGTTGGTCATTGTGCTAAATCATGTGATTGTGTTCCAACATGATTTAGCACAATCACATGATTGTGCTAAATTATGTGATTGTACATACGTTATATCATGTGACATTAGTTGAGGAACACGCTAACTGGTCTCGACAAGGATAATAAAACAAAAACAGAATTTGAAAAACGTGCTAAATCATGTGATTGTGCCCTTTACATGATTTGAACCTCATTGATAGATTTTCTCTATAATTTCATATTTGACAATTTTTCATAAGATGTTTCATAAAATTTTCAAATAAAAGAAATTATCATGGATTCGGTCATTGTCTTAGACATAAAGTAGGGTACTCAATTTGATGAGTTAGGTTGGATTCAAATAAAAGAAATTTTTATGGATTGAGTTTCTTCCTCGTTAATTTAAAATTAATCTAAACTAACTCAAATTTATTACTAACTTGCACACAAAAAAACATTTCAAGTTCTTTTTTTTTTTTTTTGAAAAACCTATAAAGTAATTATATATGCTTATGTTTATATTTAAATTTTATTGTTTTTAAGTCTTCGAAAGATATTCTTACCATTATAAATGTAAAATTTATCATATTGATTTATTTAGAAATTTAAAATAAAATAACAAAGCACAAGTACCCAAGGCATGTGAATTAATTATGAGCAATACTTATCTAAGGGTGGGTAAATATTTTAAAAATATTTATCCACCTTAAAATTACATATTTTTATTTTTTCAAAAAAATATTAGTTTGATTGATGAGGAGAAAAATGATAAAATTAAAAATATGTGATTTTAAAGGTGGGTAAGTATTTTGGAAATATTTACCCACCCTTAAGTATTGTTCATTAATTATACATTCCCTTCCAAAGTGAAATGTTGACAAAGTTGCTCCCATTAAAATAGAGCATAGAATTGGTTAATGGTTAGTGTGATTTTTGTTTGGGGAGTGTTTAATTGTAGACATCTTATCTTAAGCAGCAATGTTTTATTTATTTTTGATGAACTTATCTCAAGTTTGAAATATAATTTCAATTTTGTTCATAAATTTTAAAGGAAATTTTACATGTATAATAAAAAATGATAAATTATTTCCATTTATCACATAAAATAAAAATTAATACATTTGTAGCCTGAAAATTATTTTAAAAATTATATTGCAAATATAAAATACAATAGGTAGAATGTGTTGTTGATAGCAAATTATCAATTTTTAAATTAAATATTTTATCACGGATTATTTTTAGTTTTGGTGTGTATTTTTTAGCTTATATTTATATTTATTTTCTTTTAATAATTCAATTCACGTAAATATTAAAATAATTATTTTTCAATATATTAAAATTTGAAATTATTTTAATTACCAATTTAGTCAATATCACGGTATGCAACTAACGATTTTGTTATCATGAATTAAAAGCGAGTGATATTAAAATGTCATTGAGTAAAAATATCCAATTATTTAATATAAGGACCAAATTAAAACTTGACTCAAATATAAAGAATAAAAAAGTATATTTCCTCTTTATTTTTTATTTGTATTTAAATGAAATAAATTTAAACTTATAACCTTTTTAGATTATGATAATACTCATGTCGTTAGAGTTATAGAACTTAGTAGTGTTTTTTAAATTTGTATTGGTGAGCTTTTACATTAGCATACGCGTACCTCCACTATATTTATAGGATAAATCATCTTACTTACAACATTTGATTATAAAAAAAAATCGATAAAAAATTAATTTTTGGATGAATTTATCATTATGTATTTGACTTAAAGAGATTTAATCTTACTTCCTTAAAATTCTTTCGACCACGAAACCAAACAATAATAGTTAAAATTCTACAATGCTATAGGCTCATTTTGATTAATTAGAAATATGAATTTGATAAAATATTCACTTTATTTATTTATAATTTTAAATTGGACACTTCCAGCACTCAGTTAGCACTAGGATTTAATAGTGGTCGGCAAAATTGTGAACAAAGGAAAATTTTCTGTTTTCATTAAATAAAATAGCATTCGAATTGTTTATAAAAAGAATTAAAATCTGTGGCCGCCCCATTCGGTGTGGGATAAAAGTATTAATTTCAAATTTATTAGTTTTTAAAATTTTATTTCCCAGAAATAAAATATTTATTTGTACAACTAATTTTTCATTTTTATGTGGCTTGATGAAAAATTATTGCTTGAAAATTAGCAACCACATAAAAATATCAACAAAAAACAATTTGCTAAAAAAAAAAAAAAAGAGTTACGTGTTAGAATACAGCAAAATTCATCTTCTTGGTAGCTGAATTCCAACATTCAAAGCCAAACATGTTCTAATCACTATTGTATTTTTCTTTACTTGATAATTTTCCTGTCATTTTCACCTTTTTTTTTTTCTTTTTTTTTTAAAAAAAAAAATTCCTTTCAATTTCTCCCCTTTACTTCTCTTTGGACAATCAATATTTTAAAGAGAAATGGTACTAAATGTCTTAATTTTGAAACTATCTCTAGCTTTTGTCTACACATTATTTGCACTTAAATTCATGTCTAAAGTTCAAATTTTGAGGTAAGATAAATAAATTGTTCCATTACTACCCTTTTCCACATTTTCCTAAAAAAATAAAAATTCATTTTCCTATTTTCGTCAAAAATTGAAAATGCATTTATGTTGCCCCCATCTCTCCTTATTGAAGGGCAAACAACTTCCACTCTAATTGTAATTTCCAACCATTAATTATGCCATGAGTTTAGGATTAAATTAACCAAATCATTTGATCATTCACTACTC
>JBBMEF010000003.1:11975147-11992138 GCA_037832685.1 Sicyos baderoa
ACGCTACAACGCCCAAAGCCAAAACGCAGAAGAAACCAAGAACAATAGAGAGAAGACCCACCACAAATTTGATAGTGTGAACCCATCTTCAACACAGAAATAAATACCCACAGCCGCAGAGAAGAACACAAGCAACGCCTCTAAAAAATAAAAGCAAAAAATCTTGTTGAATCTGCCAAAATCCCAAACAGATCGGACTTGAAAGAAGAAATCCCCAAATAATAGAAGAATCCTATTTAATCTGCCAAAATCTTTGTTTTATCCAAAAACCAAAAACCAAAAATAGCCAAATGTAACACCCCTCAAGACAAAGCCCAAATCCTATTTAATCTGCCAAAATCTTCAACAAATTTGAAAAAATGAAGGACAAAATCAACCAGATCTGAGAATAAACCAAATGAAGCCGCTGGAAGCCAACCCAAAGAAAGCCGGAGATCGCCAAAAGCCGTCGGAAACCGCCTAAAGTAACGCCAAAAGCCGTCTTTATTGATAGATCATTTAATACCATGAAAGGGAAGTGATTTAGATTTTTTTTTTTAACTAATAGATATTTAATATTTTTAATATAATACTCCTAAAATATCATTTTTGATATTTATTTATTTAATTATTACTTAAATGAAATTTAAAATTTAGTACGTTTTGATTACAAAATTACTAAATTAATGAAATAAAATAATTAAAATAATAAAATTGTATCATTATTTGAAAATAATAATTCAAAATAAATGGATAAATATAATTTTTATAATAAAACTTAGATAGATGCAATTAAAAAAATAACTAATTTAATTATTTTGAGTAATTATATCTAGGATTCATATAGATATACATTTCTATTCTGAATTTAGAAAAGTTACAAATAATAAAATTAATATTTATAAATATATATTTATATATATAATTTTTTTTAATGCACACATTATTTATAAAAATCAACGGCAAAACAATCACAAATATTGTTAAAAGACCTGATATATCTAAAAAAGAAATAATAGTATTGCATTTAAAATAAATATACAAAATAAAATATTGTAAAAATTTAATAAATTAAGTTAAATGAACTATTTTATTTAAGAGAAGATTTAAGATCAAATTAAATATACCAATCTACCAATATTTTTTAAATAACATGATATATTTAAAAGAAAGAAAAGTAGGTAAATATTACATTTTAAAAGAATTCCATGGTTAATGTATGATTTATTTATTTATTTATTTTTATAAAAGATGCTAATAAATTAATGTAAATAAAGAAATTAAGGTGGTAGAGTTTTTTTTCTTTTTTTGAAATTTAAAACTTAACATTAATAATAATGGTAGAAAAACACACAAAACCACTCCCAATTTGATTCTAGAGTTTCTTTCCATTTTTTGAATTGAATTCTTCATCTTGGTGTTTTTTTTTTAAGGATGTGATTATAGTGTTAGATTACTATTAAATAATAAAATTATTAGATTATCATATATTTTGATCAATTAATGCCCAATCAAACAAAGTTGATTAATATATAATATAATATATATATATATATATATATTTATTTATTTATTTATTTTAGAATCAAGTCTATATTTATATATTTATATATATTGATAATAAAAATAAATACATAATAAAACGTCGTGTCATAATAATATAAATACAAATAGAATTAGATAATAAAATTTAATTTTAGGCTTTTTTTTAACAAAAAAAATACAAGAATTGTTATAATTATAGGGTAGTTCACTTATAAAATCAACTAGTCAAATTCACAATTAGATTATCATATTGAATAGTCATAGTATATATAATGTGTGGAATCAATAAAAAAAAATATAAAAATAATAAATATAAATTTAGGAACTTAACTTAATTTTAATTCATGTACAAAACAATAGTCAGTTTAACTTAATCTAATTTAATTTAATCCCTGCACCAAACACAGATTAATTTAATCCCCAACCTAAATTAATACTCAGATTAACTTAATCCCTTTTAATTTAATTGTAATCCATTTACCAAATAATAATGAGTTCACGGAATGGTAATAATTAAATTAGTTAAATACAAAAAATTGATGATTAGATATTATATTGATTTTATTTTCAAAAAAATAATTAATATGGAAAGTCAAAAGACACATTAATCTTTTTCTTAATATTTGTAGTTATTAAAAAAATAGATAAAAAAATTATAATCAATAATTTCTTTCTTTTCATCTTCGGTCCAAACCATTTCAATATCTTCAAAAATTCATTTTCATCATCCAACAAAAACACCACAGCCTAGTTTTTTTTTTTTTTTTTTTGACGTTGTCTCGGGTCACTAGTGAGTCTCGAACCTGGAGACCTGAAGGGAGCATACCTCCAAAGCCCAAGTAGTCATCCACACCAGCCCAGATTTAGGTATTGAGCAAAACCAAGAAAAATCAACAAATTCCAACAAAACCTTAACACAAATTCGCAAAAACAAACTCACCCCAAAAGCCGAATTGTTTTTAGACATTCATATAGTGAACCCAAAACGATGAATCAAATGGTTTGGACGGAGGATGAAAAACAATTAAATTATTGATTATAACATTTTTAATAACTACAAATATTAAAAAAAGATTAATGTGTTTTTGAGTTTCCATATTAATTATTTTTTTGAAAATAAAATCCATGTAAGCAATATAATAACCAATCATCAATTTATTGTATTTTAAAATTAATTTAATCATTATCCTAGTCACCATTCCCTTAACTCCCTAACGGCTCCGTTATTTCAAGGACTAAAATGAACTATTATTCAAATGTGAGGGATGAACGTGCTGAATTTTGAAACATAGGGACTAAAGTAAATTTTCAATCAAAAGGTAAGGAGTAAAAATGTAATTTTCCGTAATATAAATTTATTATCATCTTCTTTTTTTTCTCAACTCTTTCCACCTCCCAAATCATCTGTAATTGATGAGGTATAATGCAAGCATAGAATGTTTGACAATAGAAATAGTCGGCAAATTCTCATTCTCCACTTTCTGTCGTTTATCCACCATTCAAGACTTACTTAAATAGACTTATATATATCATTATATTACCTATCAAATGTAACAACCCAACAAATTAGTGTTATTAGATAAATTAACTTTAAGTTTTATATTAAAAATAGTGGAGTTGGAAGGGATATTTTCAAGAAATAAAATTCAACTTTTTTTTATTCATATTATGTGACAAATTGATTTATGTTTTAAAAGAGAATAATAATAACAATAATGATAATAATAAAAAAAAAAAAAAAGTAATAACAAGTCTTCTAAATATTCTTAATATTTCTGAATTTTAATTTACTGTACTAAAGCAAATATTGAAAGAAAGGCATATGGCCACAATAATAAACATATAAGCATGAATATAAAAGGGGTGGAAGTAAAAATAAAACCCCTCCCCCTTCAATTCAATTGAATTTCTCCGCCGTCTCCACTCAAGCCACCCCTCCAATTGTTCTACACCACTCCCTCCGATTGAAACCACCATCACCTCTTCCAAAATCAATTTCATATTCGTTAGGATGTTCTTTGTAGCCGAAAACATCCAATATCTTCAACCCCTAAACTTATTACAAAATGGTTCTATTTATAGATTTTTTTCGTCGACTTCTTCAAATCTACCAGAATGGTATGAATTAATCACACGATATTTTTCTTCTTTGTGCTTGACAAATCCATCTCAATTTGTCTAAGTCGTGAATCCTTTGATTTCGGCAGTCTGTCTCTTAATTGCCTGGTTGGTTAGTCAACTTCGTGTTGTCAAACGATCCTTTCCTTATTTTCTTTGTATTGCATTGGCATTCGCCTCCCAATCACGAGTCTCTTGCAGTTGCGTTTTGTCGAAGTCAACATCGATCCGCATTGCTAATACTTAATTACTTCGAAAACTATACACATCATAAGCCATACGAAATACATGCGTGATAGTTTTTGCCATTTTGAACATTTTAATTCATATTCCGCATTTTGTTCCCCTAATAGCGCATGCATTAGCTAATTACACATTTTCTCCTTCTTTTTACTCACTCGCAATCAATTTCCTTACGAAAGCATGCGATTAATGATACAAAGTAATGCGAAAATCTAACTCTATTTTAGATTCCTCAACCATATTCTCATACTATGTTACATCGGGTAAGTTTACGGTTTTCTTCCCATTTGTTATATTCTCATACTACTTTTACGTGCTTGTCTTGTTTAATAACGTTTCCACATTCGATCTAATTCAGTTGCTACTTGCGATATTATGATATTGAATAATAACATATTAGTAGACGGTTCCGACTTTGCAACTATTGTGAACATAAAAAATAATAATCATCAAATTAACCGTCTAGTTGATAGGTTGGACATGTTGTATGATCATCAATCAACGAATATTCTTTCGGTATGTGTTTCAAATTTTGCATCTTTAATATTTATTAATTATGTTTATATCAAAATCAATATTTGTTAATTTATATATATATATATATATATAGGCACCACTAGATTTTGGTCGTCCTAATTCTTGAGGACAATACGTCTTACATTTTTAATTCATTAGGTGAAAATTCGGTCGATAAGGGTTTACACAATATCATAACTTGGTAAGTTTCTAAATAATAAACTTTTGAGCTTTGTATTTATATTTTATCTTCCTAAAATTCAAACTTTATAAATATAGTGCTTACCGAGCGTGACATGCAAAAGACGGGTTGACGGTCAAACACTTACTTTGGAAATAGGTGAAGGTAAAGTAGAATCAAATTATTTTGTTAGTTTTTTTTTTTTTCTTCACTAGTGCCCCAGACAAAGTGGATCCATAGTATGTGGATTTTACGTTGAACTATTCAAACAAAATATGATATACAACACATCCATGCACATATTGAGATTTGTAAGTTTTATAATTTACACATTCACGTTAAATATAATTATATATCTTGCAAAATTAAGAGAAAATAATTTATAGATTTCATTCATTAGAATAAGGGTTTCTTAATTAGAGAAACCCTTCCTATACAAATTAGGAAAGAATAATACATTGAGATAATATCTTTCCTAAATCAATAATATCTTAAATACAAGATAATAATCAAATAATATAGAAATAAATAATAGGAGACTAAGAGACTAAATATGGCAAATAACCAACATATATATATATATATATATAACATTCACTAATTTGGTGTTTTTAATTATATGTGTCTTGTAGTTCAATAACGACCCAAACACATTCACTAAAGCTGATATTGATGAGGTACGAGTAGAATAGACAGACTTCATAGGTAGACATATGATACAAAATTAGTGTTTACGTATGGAGAAATGAATTAGTTGTACGTAGTTTAAATATTAATTGAATAGCTTAGGTCCCGTTTGATAACTATTTGATTTTTTGTTTTTTGTTTTTGAAATTTAAGTATATTCTCACTCAAATTTTCTACAATGTGTTCCACCATTCCTACAATATATCAATCTTTACTTAAAGAAAGTAGAAAAATACTAACCAACTTTAAAAACACAGAAACAAACTTTTGGAAACTACTTTTTTTTGTTTGCGAATTTTGGTTTGGTTTCTACATATATAGGTGAGAGGTAGTTATCCAAGTAAGAAAAAAAACATGGTAAGATAGCTGTTATAGACTTAAATTTCAAAAAAGTAAAAACAAAAAATCAAATGATTATCAAACGGGACCTTAATATATGTGATTTTACATAGATTCTGGAGGGACAAAGTCCCATTTATTGCATAGTGAATTTTGGATTTTTCATTATGTTAATATACATATGGAGTTTTGTACAAGTATTTTTTTTTTTAAGAATTGCATTATTACCCTGTTATTCTATCGAAATTTTGGTAGCATATATCCATTATTGTGTTAAAACATGCATACATTTGTTTATATTCTTTTTAGAAGTTAGAATGAAGGGCTTAGATACTTTATTACAAAGTTTAGAATTTGTTAGAAATGTGCTAATGATCTTTCAAGTCAATATGTTTTTTATTTTTATTATTATTATTATAAAGTAGAATGACTTTTAATCGTAGACACGATATATACACTTTTTTTTTTTAATAAAGTAATGATAGAATGTCATGATTTTTTAATGGCGGACTCCACACATATATATATATATATATATATATATATTTATAAAGTGTAATGACTTTTGATGGCGGACATAATAAATATGTGTCATTTTGAATAAAATAATAATATCTTTTAATGGAGGGCAGAACCAAGCTGGCCATTTTAAAATATCTGAGACCCCTTTTAGTGGGATTGTTTTTTAAAATTTTTAATTTTTTTTAAAGGAGTTTTGGTGGAGGGCACGTGCATGTGCCATTGATGAGTTTGGGGGGGCACACACGCTTTCGATAGCTTTTGGTGGCGGGCAAGACCCGCCATTGTTTTTCCCGCCATTAAAAAACCTTCAATATCAAGTTTTATTGATGGCGAGCCACAACTCGCCATTCTATTTTAATAATGGCAGGCCACGCCCGCCATTTTAACTCAATTTTCTACGAATATTTATAACTGTTTTGAGTAGCATGTTGGTAAGAATCGTAGTTTAAAACTACGAGTTTTTACCGTTCTCTAGGGTAAATTTTTAACAAAATTTAATGTTTCAACATCTAAATTTATATTTAATAGATCATTTTGCATCTAGTAAATTTTAAATGTTAACCATTCAACCCAACCAATACTTTTAAATTTTGAAGTTTCATTTCGTACCATATCATTTTGTTTCAACTAAAAAAATAAAAAAGGACTAAATGTGTGATTTAACTATAACTAAAACATAATCTTGACAATTCGACCATATTTGAACTTCAAGAAAATTTTGTAAGAAATTAATTTTTAAGTAAACGACTATTATAGAACCTATCGCCTTCTAGTTCTTCGAGCACTTTTGATTACTAGATCACTTTATAATAGTTAGTTTTTATTTAAAAATTTATTTAAAAACATATCAAATTAGTCAAATTTAGAAAATAATTACAAATATGGTAACTTGAAAAAAAATATATAACAACTATAGTAATTGATATTAATGAATATAGTCTCATACTTTCTTGTAATACTGTACTAATTCATAATATTTTCTTAACCTTCATGAATTGACTCAATTGGCCAAAAAAACTTGTAATGCATAAGTTGATGAATTCAATACATGATGACCATCAATATATGAATTAATTTCTTATAATTATTGTATTACTGAGTATTTATAATATAATATTAAAATATATTAATAATTATGAACATAAATATTTTAAATTCATATAGAAAAGGTTAGTGCACAGTGATTTGATTGTTTGATTGTTTGATTGTAAATGAGTTCAAGACTAGCGTTTCGAACCCGGCAAGAGTCGGGTGGTGGCGGCCGGAATTCTACCATGGTCGCATAAACCCTTAAACACACACAGACAGTGTGGTCTGTGGAGAGGTGTAATTGGCGATGAAGAAGCTCCCACCCATCCTGAGAAAGCTCGAAGCTCCTCCTCAAGCAGCGCCGCCCCCATCTCCATTGCCCGATTCCATTCTGCCCTCCCCCCCGCAGTCCCACCCCTCTCCTCCCCACCACTACGCCCAGCTCCTCCGCTTCCTCAAAGCCCACCTCCCCTTCCCCTTCGCCCCCACCAATCTCCTCCACTTCCTCCGATCCCACCTCCACTTCCACCCCAAATTCTCCCTCTACGACTTCCACATCTTCAACTGGGCCTCCACCCTCGACTCCTTCCGCCACCACCACTCCACCTTCGCCTGGATGGCCCGCTCTCTCGCCGCCTCCCGCCGCTTCCCCGAACTCAGCTCCCTCCTCCTCTTCTTCGCCGCCTCCCCCTGCCCCTGCTCCGACGGTATCTTCTCCTGCCCTCAAACCGAGTCTATTTTTCTAGTTGCCATTACTGCCTATTGCAGGTCTGGGAGGCTTGAGGATGCCGTTTTCGCCTTCGATTCCATGAGCAAGTTGGTTGATGGGAGGCCTAGCGTTGTTGTTTATAATGTTCTGATTCATGGGTTTGTGAAGTCTCGTAGATTTGATATGGCTTTGGGGTTTTATCGTAGGATGCTTTCTGATCGGGTTAAGCCTGATGTCTATACTTTTAACATTTTGATTAGCGGGTATTGTCGCAATTCTCAGTTTGCGCTGGCTGTGGAGTTGTTTAAGGAGATGAGGGAAATGGGTTGTAGCCCGAATGTGGTGAGCTTCAATACTCTGATTAGAGGCTTCTTTAGGGAGAGAAAGTTTGAGGATGGGATTGCTATGGCTTATGAGATGGTTGAGCTTGGATGTCGATTCTCTAGTGTCACTTGTGAAATTGTAGTGGATGGACTCTGTAGAGAAGGTAAGGTTTGTGAGGCGTGTGAGATTTTGATTGATTTTTCGAGGAAGCGAGTGCTGCCGAAGGATTATGATTACTTCGGAGTTGTTGGGATGCTTTGTGGGAGAGGAAGTGCAGGCAAAGCTATGGAGGTTGTGGATGAGCTGTGGAGGGAAGGAAATGTTCCTAGCTTCATTGCTTCCACCACTTTGATTGATGGATTGAGCAAAGTAGGGAAAGTGAATGAAGCATTGGATGTAGCAGAGAGGATGCTTAAAGAAGGTATGGTTCCTGACAGTGTGACTTTGAATTCTCTTCTTCAAGATCTATGCAATGGGAAGAAAACAGTGGAGGCTAATAAGTTGAGATTGTTGGCTTCAAGCAAGGGATTTGAACCAGACAGTAAAACATACCACATTTTAGTTTCTGGGTATACAATGGAAGGCAACAAGGTGGAAGGGGAAAGGCTTGTGGATGAGATGATGGACAAGGATTTTATACCTGATATAGCAACGTATAATAGGTTGATGGATCGATTGTCGAATACATATAAGAAAAGATCTATACCATCGCAAAGTCATTGTCCATTGACTACAAAGTTAACAGAATGATGAGAGCAGCATGGACTGAGATAATTGCTTGTCTAATGTGAATGATTGCTGATAACACTGGCAGTCATCCAAGTTTTGGTAGCCAGATGACATTGGTAGACTTCACAGGAGGTGATGATAATTATAGAAACCTATTAAGTCCGTACAACTTGTATTAATCTATGGTTGTGCTTGACATCTCCATTATGCAAAACTTGGGTTTATAATGTTTCTGTATAGATGGATTTGGGCCAGACTTAATGGGGTTAGTGTATAATAGATTCATGAAAGCCGAGTTTTCGGATTTTCGTGGGCGGATGTTCTCACACTTGCACTGCCAAATGGAGCAGTAAGAGATATATCCACCTTTAGGGGCTCATTTTCATTCTTCTCATTGCTTTGAGTGAGATTTAGATCATCCTTAAGAAAGCAAGAGATGCATTGTTACGAATCCAAAGCAGCCATTTCTTAACATATGGTATCTATTCATTTTCTGTTGAATTACAAAACGAAAGCTATCGTGTGATTCTAATAAAATAGCAAGTATATTTATATCTTTTGTTTCTTACGAATAGATCAAATAAAATATAAAGAAAAAAAAAAAAAAATTCATGCTGCCTTTTCATTTAGTTACAGAATATAAAAGTTAACAGCCAAGCTGAAAAGAAAGTAGTGTGCTGGTTCTATTTAATGTCACTTGTTCCATGTTTTATAAACTATGTTCATGCATGATTTCGTCTTCAAATGCCTCCAAGTTTTACAAGCCCGCTAGCATTCATAGGGACGCCACGCTGCAACATATTAAATATCAATCAGAGAAACAACTTTACAATCAATGCATAAATTACCGATCAAAGAAACAAATATAATAATGGGAGCACGAAGGCCGACGAAGTTAGTTCACTCGTCGGATTCCTCAATCTGAAGGAGAGTATGGCTCTAGAAATCAATATTAATTAGGATGAAATGAAACGCTTTGACATGAATTTGAACACATGTCCTCTTCTTCTGAAGTTATGTTAAATCACCACACCAGGGATAAGTTCGTTTGTTTGTTGAATTTCATACAGGGCAGTAGCGAAATCCCTATGGCACCAACTGATGCCGATTTCCATATGGTTTCAAGGAATCAGTCCCACAACAGGTAACTGTTCTTTTTTTCTCAACTTTAATCCAATCAATATTAATTAAGATGCTTTTGCTTGTTTTCTTTGATGACATACTTGTATATAGTTTGGAGTACTAATCTCACCTGAAGAATACAAGTGTCGGCTTCTATGTACTCCCAGACAACTTGTTATTCTTAAATAGACCCAAATGCGTTTTTGCTCAGAGGGGTGGAAGCAGTAATCAATGTAAGATTTTAGCAAAATCAGTATATGAAGAGAACTACGTCTTCACAATCCACAAGTGGAAACACTATCATCCCGGGAATCGGTATTGTAATTTCCTTCCCCCACAAGTTGAAACACTATCTATTGACATTTGACAGAGTGAAGTGCAACCAAACTACCCAAATGGTTAACCAGATTGATTCTAGAGGTTTTGAATATATGATTTCTGGTTAAAATAATATGAACTGATATTTTCACTATGTTCACAGAATAGGGAAAATACTCATTTACAAATTAGCAAGTTTTACATTAGAAATTTTCCTTTATGAATAATAATGTAATAAATACAAATATAAAAATGCAGATTGATTCTGAAATCGAGATTTCAGGTTTGAATCCCCCTCCCCAAATGTTGTTGGATAAAAGGAGTATTGGTTTAGATGCAACACTAAGAATCTAACTATCCATACTTCAACCATCAAAACATTTTAATTTGTGTTTAATTGCTCTTTTGTCTTCCTATTTTATTTTTATTTTTCAATTTCCCCATCAAAGAGTGGTATCAATAGCTTTGGCGGTCTCAGAGTAATACAAGTTGATTCTCTCGATACATTGTATATCATGGGTCTTGATAAGCAATTCCAAAGATGAAGGTGTGCTCCTCTCAAGATCCTAGGTTCGAGACTCACCTGTGACATTAATTTGTAGACATCTCTCGTGTCTCCATTCTTTCGATGTCTTCCGATGCCTGGCCTAGGGACGAGCGTGTTACCCTTGTTTAAAAAAAAGATAAACAATTCGAAGGAGCTAAAGAGTAAGTGTTTTGAATACATCTTTTTTCATGTTTCTTAATGCATGACACTCAATGACTCTCTGTTACATATTCTAGATCTTTTGTTCTTCCTGTTGCAAAAAAAAAAAAAAAAAAAAATCAAAATGGGTTTTGTCCATTTTTTGGTTTCATATATCAATGAAATTTATGAAATTTTTTGTGAACTCCGAGCACTATTTTCTTCCTAGCTCCCCCGCCTTTTATTCTCTTACTTTGTATTTTTTCCATGTAGTTTAAATTTCTTTATTGCCATATAAACTCACTTTTTATTCATTAGGGTTATTCAATTTTAATAGTTCAACTTAATGGAGTGATTCATAGTGTGATATGTTTGGTCAATGGCCTATGCGTATGTGTTGTTAAAAAGTTATGCAGACAATTCTGATGCCTCTAAATATTGCTTCCCTTTATAGTTGGGTTGCGAATCGTTGGATTTCAACAAGAATTATGATGCTAGTGCTTTTGAGACAACCATAAGGTTGTGTAATAAGGTTTAATATGTTGTTGATTTTAACTTGTCTTTGTTACTGCCTACTGGGTACCATTGAACTTGTTGCTTTATTTTGGTTCACCTAACGAGAAATTCAAAGAGTTATATAGCCACATTTAGTTTTCTCATTTGTGAATTAGATCCAGAGTTGTAGGTGGACTTCTCAGTGCATATGATCTCTTCAGTGACAAAGTTTGTCTTGACAAGGCTAGAAATCCCTTATAACTTGATAAATTTGGTTGATGGAAGCCCTCATAATCCTAGGTGAGTTTGTCAAATTCTTATAGATTTTTTAGTTTTCCAATGCATATGTTGCGATATGCCTGGAATGGTTGATGCTTGGAATGGTTGTTCCAATGTTGTGTACGATGAGCTTGATTGAATTGACTCAATTTATTGACAGCAAAGGCCACATCAGGTCGTGTGTGTGGTTGCAAATAATGCAACGATCCGATAATGCTGCGATATGTTGGGGGATCTGCAAGAGGTTCTCCATCAAATTGAGACAATTGTTTGCCTGACAACATCAGAGAGTGAACCGATTTGATGTGAAGCAAATGGTGATTTTGAAGGAGATCACGAATATAACTCTCTTGGGACAGCACAAGAGATCCATTTAACTGTTTTACTTGTATGCCAAGGAAGTAATGAAGAGAACCAAGGTCTTTAATTGCAAACATAGACTGCAGTTGGTGTGTAACTATATGTAGAAGTTTGGAGGATGATCCTGTTAAGATTAAATCATCCACCTACACAAGCAAGAAAACAGTACCAGCTGTGGTTTGGAGTACAAACAACGAGCTATCAGCTAAGGACTGCTTGAACTGCATATGGAGAAGGTGAGATCGTAACTCCTCGTACCAAGCTCGAGGAGCTTGTTTCAGCCCGTGTAACGCTTTATGCAATTTGCAGACGTGGTTGGGTAGCTGAGGATGAACAACTTCTTGTGGTTGTGTAGTATACACATCTTCCTTAAGTGTACCATGTAGAAAAGCATTAGAGACATCAAGTTGCTTTATATTCCAGCCCCAAGTGAGAGCAAGCACAAGAACCGTGCGTATTGTGGTTGGCTTAATCATCGGACAATAGGTTTCACCGTAATCAAAACCAGCTTGTTGCATGAATCCTCGTGCGACCAACCGAGCCTTATATCGCTCAATGTGACCAGCAACACTTCTTTTAATTTTATAGACCCATTTCGTGGTAACTATACTCGGAGTTGTCGAAGCTGGAACTAATGTCCATGTCCTGCTACTCATCAAAGCAGCATAATCATCATCCATGGCCTTCCTCCATTCGGGAGTCTTACTAGCATCTGCATATTTAGTTGGTTCTAGTTCTGACTAGTTGAGGGGCTTAGTCACATGTACCATACCACTGAAAGGTTTTTGAGACTTGATTGTCCCAGACTTTGCTCGAGTCACCATTGGGTGGGTATTGGTAGGAATGGATTCAGCAAGTGTAGGCAATGAAGTGTCATCTAAAGGTAAATGAGCAGCAGGAGAAGGTGGAGTATCAGAGTATCATCTGAGGGTAAAACAACATCATTTGATGAAGAGGTGGGAGAGCTCAAATCTGTGCTCATAGGAGAATGACCAGTGGGAAGGTAATCAGAAGTGATGGTAGGTTCAGAAGCATGTATTGGCACAAAGATTGGCTGTGGAATCTCAATGTTTGTCATGACAGGAAACCACCCTTGCCCAACTGATATAGGAGCTGAGGAAGGCTGCTACTGATCTGGAGAAAACATGCTGTAGGGAAATTCCGTTTCATTGAAAGTGACATGCCTCGAGATATAGATCCGTCTTGAAGGACTAAGGCATTTGTACCCCTTATAATGTTCATGATACCCCAAAAACACCCATTTTTATGTGTAAAAATTCAGTTTATGTTGCTGAAATGGCCGAAGGAGAGGGAAACAAGCGGATCCGAATACATGTAAAAACGGATAATCTGTTTTCTTTTGTGTTAAAACTTCAAATGGTGACTTGTGATCAAGAACTGCAGTTGGCATCCGGTTTATAAGATGAGTAGATGAACTAAATGCTTCCCACCAAAAGTGAAATGGCACGCGAGCTTGTGCAAGGAGGGTCAAATCGGTTTCAACAACATGCCTAGGGGTGATATTGGTTCGGTTTTTGTCGGTTTTGTGTCAAACCGATAACCGAATCAATATCTTCGGTTTTCAATATATGGAACCAAATCGATATCCAATAAAGAATATAACCATTGGTTCAGTTTTTATTCTGTTCGGCTCGGTTTCGGTTTGGTTTGGTTCGGTTTGATTTTGATGTAACTTATTGAATTTTTGTGTTTTTTCCTTGGTTGTTTATTTTGGTTTCAATTTCTATTTTTCTTTTGTACGTAAAAAAAACCTTCTTAGTTCTTGCAAAAAAAAAAAAAAAAAAATAAAAATAAAAATAAATATATATATATATATATATATAATTCCAAAATATATATATACTGTTTTTTTTTATGAGGATTCAAAATATCACCTCTACTCTGTTCAATATATTTTTAAAATGAAATCTAAAGCTTCAATTCAAAACTAAACAGATTAAATATAAAGTAAATGATGTCCCTTGTCCAATGTTCAATACCCATGAGTATATTTCACTTTATAAAAATAAACTCTAATTAAATAAACTCTAGAAAGCTTCCAAGGTTTGGGTTTGCACTTTGCAGCTGAAAACAACTTCTGAGAGTAAAACAGCCTAGGGTTTTTCACTAATTTTTAAAAAGTTATATACTCGGTTCGGTTTGGTTTTCATGTTGGTTCTTCAAACATAAACCGAACCAAACAAAAAAAAAACCGGTTTTCTACAATAATAAACCAATTGATCCAATACTTTTCTAATTAACCGATTCAAACCAATAAATCGGTTTGGTTGGGCTTGGCTTGGTCGGTTTTCGGTTTTCACTATCACCCCTAAACATGCCTATGTTTCCTTTCTACCCTTCCATTTTGAGGAGAGGTATAAGGACATGAAATTTGAATGGCTATGCCTTGTTCTTTAGCCTTGGTGATGAGAGGCTTAAATTCCCCACCTCCACACCTCTAAAAACCTTAATTTGGCTGTTGTACTGTCTTTCAACTAGCATTTTAAATTCACAGAACACATGAATTGTATCAGATTTTGATTGTAGCGGATATATCCAAGTGTATCGCTATAGTCATCTAAAAATGCTACATAGTATTGGAAACCTTTGTTGGATTGCACAGGGGCTGGCCCCCAAAGGTCTATATGTATAAGAGCTAGAGGCTTTGCTGCTCGGGAAGTTGAGATAGTAAAAGGAAGTTTATGTGCTTTACCATACTTGCATGCCTCACAAAATATAGCTGACTTTTCATTACTAATAGGAGCATTACAATTTGACAGAATTTGACCTGAAATTCTAATAGAGGGAAGGCCCAATCTTTGGTGCCAAGTGCCCTTAGTACATACAACAAAAGTGCTAGAATTTGTTGTCAAATTCCCTAGATCAGCAAGATTTGAAGTCTTCATCCAGCCCAGCAAGAGTGTAAGATATCAATGTCCTTGTGTCCATAGGTTTCCCAACCATCAGCAATTGATCATGATACTTTTTCATCTTGGTTAAATACTCCTCCATCTTCATCTTTCCCTTCCTTGTTTGTTGGAGCATTTGACGGTTATGATCTTCCTGGGACCGAGAGTAATGGCCACAACATTCCTCTATAGCTTGCCACACTGTAAACGATGTCTCGTACCCCCGAACCTGAGCTGCCATTTCTGGAGTCATCGAGTTGTACAGCCAGCTTACAATCAACTGATCTTCTGCTTCCCACATGTCTGTTTCAGGGTTTGCAACCACCAGCCCCTTTGGTTAATCTTCAGAAGGAGGAAGAATGATCAACCTCTCAAGTCGAGGAGTTGAATCATCAAGGTGTCCATGAATGTTATGACTTCGTTGCAGGGGGATAGCAATGCTTTTCCATAATAGAAAATTACCTCGATCCAGCTTGATGGTGGTTGGCTGGGTCATCAGGATAGTTCAAATATCCGATGGGGATATTTTTGTGTCTGACCAGTATCTTCCCTTCATTCTCCTCATTGTTATAAGGATTGTGGATTCTCTATGCGGTTGCCTTTGGTTCAGAGGCCCTGATATGTTCTTTCCCCTTTGGTTCAATGTTGCCTTTTGTTTCCATTTACGTTGAGACGCCGATCTGTTCTTTTTCCACCTTAGGATCAGACATTGCTCTGATATCAAGAAACAAAACAAGAAACATGGGAAAGTAGACAAGAGAACAACAGAGGGATTTAAGAGAAAAGTTAACTCTTTGTATTGAATGTTTTTTGTTACAATTCAATGCTCAATAATTGAGGAGCATCAGACTTAAATACAAGAAGGGGACGCTCTTAAACAATGATTACAGAAAGACTAACTAACACTCTAGATATAACCAAGATTACACGCCGCTTGAAGTGTCTTTGGAATAGTTCGGTAGGTGTTGAGCAGTGTGAACAGTTTGTTGCAGAGTGTTAGGTTGAACAATTGTAACACTCAGATTTATTTTTCGTCGATGTTTAGAAAGGTTTGTTGATAAGTGCCGAATGTTGCTTGATTCTTACTAGAAGTCTTTCTAGGATCCTTGTAAAAACTCACAATTTAGGCAACTTAAATCAAACTTTGAATCTATAATTGTCACTCTTAGATCCTAAGACAACTCACTCCAGAATTAGCTTGATCAAGACTAATCCAATAAATTGATTTAACATCAAATCTAAAGCAATATTTGAAAGAAATTAAACACCAAAAGCGGTTCAAGAAAACACAAGTTTTGATTTATAAAGTCTGAGTTTGACAACTTAGTTCATGACTATTTATATCCTAAGAGAAATAATCCTAAAAAGAAAACTAACGTAATTAACATAAATGATTAAACCTAAAAAAATGAAACTATTATCATAAATGATTAAACCTAAAACATTAAAAATAAGATAAAATTGCATAAAACTCCTAAAATCCTAAAACATTAAAAACATTAAACGTTGGATGACGTTCTCATTCATATCTGTAAAGACCCGACCTCCTAGAGGTCCTAAACCTAGGTCTTTACTGACTTTGCATGAACTAAAAATTTTGAATATAAACATATAAACCATTTACTGGATTCGAATTAAAACAAAACTTCTTCATTGATAATAACTTAACAAATACTTTAACAAATACTGGCCAGTTTTCAATTTAAAATAACATAATGCATCTATTGTAAAGGAATCCAGAATCATTCATAAATAACCTAAGGCACTGGGCCAACTACATGCAGAACAAACTTGTGGTTTAGCAAAACTACAACTTCTCAGAGTCTACTAAAATCAATTGCGGAATTTAAATACTAGACACTATCTTCTTATCCATGATCACATCCAGCTCTCCAGCCATCA